>JAPDSC010094876.1:0-67097 GCA_026290005.1 Latrodectus geometricus | reverse complement strand
TTGTTGCCAATGAAATTGAAGAAATTCAATGTGACTAACATCTTATTATTCAAGTTGGAAGTTAATTCCATTGCTATTCCTTTTTTTCTGGAGTATATGATTGCCACATGTTGACACATTGCAAAATAATAAGGAATTACTTTGTGTTACTTAGGCCGGCCGAAGGCTGAGTGGTTAGCATTCCTGTTTATTAGGCGGTTGATCCCGGGTTCGTATCCCAATTTGGGCATGGACGTTTCCTTTCTCTCTCTGTGTTTCCTTGTCCTTTCTCCTGAGGTGATGGACGAATGTGGCTTGCCAGATAAACGGGGTTGTCGTGCTGTCACGTGGGAAATGCTACTCGCCTCTATGACTTGGTTCACAGGTGCGTAACGCTAAATGAGTAGCAGTTTCCGGCCTTATTATGGCGAAGTTTAGCCGTAGGAAAAAAATATTTTTATGATGGAATAATGTATATAAATGTAAATAAGTAGTAATAATGGCATAAAGAAAGATAATAGCAAATTAAACATTAAATTTTACAAGATATATTATAAATTTTCAGAAGTTTAATGTAACATTTTTCAAAATTTAAACTTGAATAAAAAATGGGACATCCGATCAATTGATTTATAAAAAGTTAACAACCAACTTCTAGAAATGAGCTTAACCAATGAAGGAGGATTGCAACACTCCTGAGTTTCCTTGCTTAAGAGACACACTTTTCATTTTAGACAGTGCGGTGGAGATTACTTCGAGGATTGACAGTATGTTACACATTTTGTAAAGGATTTTTTCCAGAAAAGCAACAATATTGCTGATTACTTTGTAATTGTACAATGAAAAGAATAAACACATGTAAAATAGAGATAAAATAAAACAAAATTCACTACAACATTGAAGATAATTTGCAATTCATTGTTCTACAAAACTATATGAGATAGTTAACTTTTATTCTTAGTTAGCATCTCCAATTCAGTAATGCAAAAACAACGATGGCACGCACAATTTATGCGATGATTTTTGAATACTGAATAATAAATGTAATTGACGATTCTTTGCCCAATAATAAAAAAGTAATTGACTATTTGAAAAAAGTGAAAATATTTTAGATATAATTATAAAAAATAGTGATTCTGACTTTCCAATCAAAAAAATTTACCAAAAAAAAAAAAAAAAATCCTGTCATACAGACTAAATTGATTTTTTTAATGTTTTGATTGAATTTAGTGTAAAAAATAATTCAGAATATAATTTATAAATTAGTCTGGAATGAATTCAGAAAAAAATTAGAAGATAATATAGTTGAAATTTATATGGATGATATTATTACACCTATAATATATGTTATTACAGCTTTAAAATCCTAAAATATCGAAGAAACATGAAATTATGGTTTTCATGTATTTATAAAATTGATTATAATATTAATTAAATATTGATTTTATTTATTAAATTTCGTTAGCAAAAGTACTAAAATTATTTAGTAAATTTAAGAAAAATATAATATTGAAAAGAACAAATTGAAATTTTAATTTATTAAATTGTATGGGGTATGACACCCCTTTAACCCATATCTACATAAGAAAATGTTAAAGTTGAAAATTTTCTTTAACATAAAAATGGGGAGTAGACATAAATATTCCTATGTCTCATAGTTAACAGAAAATTTGTATCTCTGACTATATATATTTTTCTTTTTTACTTTTTGAATTAATGTGCTTGTACCAATCAGGATATGAAAAAGACGTTCTGTTTATCTCAGTTTATTTGTAAACCTGCTCATTTGAATTTCTTATAAAAGAATTTTTAAATTTCGAAACAAAAAATGCTGATGTGTCAGGGAAAGCGTGTACTAAATCTATAAAGCTTACACTCAAATTATTTACTTAGCTTGAAAAACTGAATAAATAAAGATGTTGAAGACTATAAAAGAGATTAAATTTTTTGCGAGTTTAATGTTTTGATTTGCTACAAATCTCGAAATCTATCATTCTTGTTTATCTAGCATAGACAAACAAAAATGGAAAGATCTGATATCTTGCAAATTCTTTTCTTATTTTCTTTATTATCAGCTCTTTTTCTAACAGCAAGTAAGTAGCAATCCATACAATTTTATAAAAATGTTTTATTAATATTCTCAGTAACTTATTCGTAAAATTTAATGAGAAGACAAATTTGAAATTGATACCTAAAGTGAACCGCATCTTTTATTAACTAGCGAGTTAAACTTGCAAGATTTCATCGAATGAAAAAATCTACGTCATCTACGTGAAAAAGTGTGTGCCTAACTAACAGATGAAAACTTTTTGGAAAACTTTTTGGAATGAAATACATTTTTAAATGATGTGCTGTTTTGGACAACGATACAAAGTCTCATATATATTTCTAAGTGAACAAACTGAATGAATTTCAGAAATATTAACGCTTTATTTATAGCAATTAAATATTGAAATTTGGACATTTTAATCCGCTGTAATGATTTACTAGTAGGTAGCGCAGAGGAAAAAGTATTAGCGCATAAATAGCTCTTGAAAAGTTATTTCTCCAAAAAATTTAAAAAACTATAATGTAGTATAAAATTAAATTAAAATATCATTTTTCAAATATACTGTATGGAAATGGGGATCAGGAGGGATCCAAAACCGTAAATTCTTTTTTGATGTTACACAAAAAGGTCAATTTCAAAAGGAGGAAAATAACTACCTGCCCCCAACCTTAAATCGAGAGACATCATAAGCAACTGTCAAAAATTTAAATAGCTTAATTAACAAAATTGACTGTTAGTTCGAACAAGACTTAATTGTTTTATCCGGATCTGATATAGCATCTCTCTTCTATAAATAGAGCATTTTTGGTTTTTTGAATTTCGCACTTTTGCATGGACGCGACAACAACAACATCCAGATCTAATAAGTCAGACAAAAGATTTCACTGGTGAAAATTGGGAAATATAAAGTAATTTAGCCAAATGCCAAGATTCTGATGTACGTTTATCGGATATAAGTGAAGATCAGCATTTTTAATATAAAAACAGTTTCTGGTGTAAGTTTCCTTTCTTTCACCCAGTTTTCATTCAAAATGCTTTTCACAAACAGAAGAATAATTTGAGATTAATTGATTTTTATTGTTAATAGATTAGTCTAATGGGCTTAAATGTATTTTTAAAACTCTAAAAAATGCTATTTCTAAGTAAAAATTAATTGAATTCTTGTGAATTACATTAATTTATTATAATTATTATGTATTTTAAATTCGAGAGATAAAATACCAAAAATACTGCAAAAAAGTAGTTTATAGATTGTATAAAAATCTAATAAGTTTAACTAATAAGAAAGATTTGCTATCACTGACTTTTTAATAAATTTCCGAAGTATTCATATTGCAATGCTTTTAATTCGTTATCTTTGCCATCAAAAACATCACGGCAGAAATACTCTTTTAATATCTGGAAGCATAAGCAGTCTGGTAGTTACACTTGATTCACTCCTCTGAGAGCATCAAAAATAGAAATAACGACGTTTAACTGCAGATTAAATGTACTAAATGTGCTATATAGTACTAAATTTAGAATTTGATATGAATTATTCACAAGTAGAGAAGATTCAGTTTTAAAATTTTTTCTAATATACTTGTATAATAAAATTATTATATGGTTATCTATTATTTTAAACTACTTTATGATTATTTAACATACATTTATGCAAGTCATTCTGTATATCATATCATATATAATTATATATAATTATACATATATCATATATAATTTTAATTATTTTCAAATTTTACTTTCAGATGCTGGGGTATGTAAAAATTATTTTTAAGTAAATAAAACTGTTTTTAATATTTAACATTTGCTATTTAGAAAATTGAAGACTTCATTTTAGATAAAAAAAAAAAAAAAAGTTCTTATCATGTAATAAATCAATTGCATAATTCACAAAAGTTTCGTAAAGAAACGTGCGTTTCTGAAACAAAAAAAAATTTTAATGAATGAGCTAAGGAATAGTAGAAATTGTTTTAAAGAAACTTAAGATGTATTTAAATATTATATGCTCAACATTATTGTCAGGAAATACAAGCCCATTTTTTAGCAGTTTTTACTAATCCTGAAAACGTGTACACTTACATTGAAACAATAAAATAATAATTTACGCAGAATGTTATACAGATAATAATTTACACAGAATGTTCTAATTATAACACATTTAGCTATTTATTGTAATACATTTAATTTATATGCATTATTTATTGTAGTATGCTACATATATTGTAATTTGCATTATTTTTACTATTACTTTTCAAATATATATATATATATATATATATATATATATATATATATATATATATAATTCGATTTTATTAAAATTAGATATTAATTCCTCTTTTATTCGTAGGAAATTCAATACAACTTCATTAGAAACTGTAGACGTATAAAACATGAATCTATTAAAATATTAATCTTAAAAAATTTCATCACAATCAATAGAATACCATACAGAAAAATTATATGAATATCCATAAATAAATCTAGCATAGTATTTGTGAAGAGAGAGTGAGATATTTGTTATGGATTGTTTCATTTTTAATGTTTGATTTTGGTATTTCTCAAATGAATATTATCTCTAACATAAATTAAATTTTAGAACTACGAGATATTTACTAAAATTAAATTTTAAAATTTGAATATTAACATATTTAATATATTTGTATTGTATTATTTTCAGTATTTGCACAAGAAGTTTGAAATGTTCAATCAAATCAAATACAAATATTTAACATATAATTCATTAAGCTTTATTAATATATAAGGTAATAAATCTAACATTGTCATATTTATTGCTTTGATTTTTTTTAACAGATTGTAAGTATTGATTTTTTTTCTATCTTTATATAAATAAGTTTCAAATATATTAAAGTTTACATAATCAATATTAATTTGTGTTTAAAAACTAAATAAATTCTTTTATTGCATATAAATTATTTAATATATAGCAAAATAACATTATTATGAAACCAATTCTGGGATTAAAAATTAAAGTGTCCATGAAATTCTGAGAATTCTTTTCAACTATGCTACAATCTGTTCAACAGATCTTCATCAATGTGTTCCCAGATTCGAACCCGACCATCATCCTGTTTTAGAAAAAAACAATATTTATCAGTTACGTCTTTCCATTGCATTTTTTATATCCTTCGTTCATCAGGAAAACAATCTGCCAATTAATTGTTATGTGAAAAATTTAAGTTTTTTGTGAAGTATAAACCAAGTAATTTTCGTAAGTTATAATCTGCAATCCCTACTGGCTATTTTTTTATTTCGATTGTAGACAGAATCTTACTCGAAAAATTCTCTTTTTTCTGTACAAGGCTTAGCTTAAGCTTATGCTAGAAAAATGACCTTTAAGACAATTGACGATCTCTTCTCAAGCGCTTCTACACATACTTTCCAATTACTTTGTTACCTATCTCTTATCTAACTATTTATGTATAATTAATTTTGAAATATTAAACGATTTATTGCTCAAGAAATCATTTTTTGTAGAATTTCAAGGTATTCTGTAATGACAAAATTCATTAAAATTCAACAAATATGTAAGCCATAAGATTAAAAAGGTTTGTTTAAAATTAATAGGTGTACTTGAGAATTTTTCAATTATAATGTACGCAAATAATATGAAATTTTATGATTATGCATATTTAGTACCAATACATTAAATTATTTGGAAAGGATAGAGATATAAATTATTTAATTTGAAAATTTTTTGGAATATGACTTAATAGTTTTCGTATATTATAAGTTAACCTTGCAAAATAAATTAAAATCGATATATTTTAAAGGATATTAATGTATATGTATGCATGTATTTTGTAAAATTTATCACATATTAATAATTTTTACAGGGTGTAAGTATTGTTATTTATTTGACTTTGTTACTCTTAAATGTACATAGATATTTGAGTAATACTATTTTTATTATTGTCAGTTATTATGGTAAACTTATTAGAATATGGCATGAAATAACGTAAGCACTTTAAAATAATTAATAACTTAAGCATTTTAAGCAATTTGTTTCTGATTAAAAATTTGTGATATATTTTAAATTTTTAAGAAAATAATTTTGCAAAATGTTTCATTAAAAATATTGATCGATATAGAATGAATTTTAATTGAATCTAAATATTAAACTTTAAGCAAAATATTATTCCTGTTTCATAATAAGTCTTATTTTTATTAATGAAATCCATTCATGTATTTCAGTTTCGACCAGAGTCCGAAGCTGGTGAGTGTTCTCTATGAGAAATTCATATCAATGCAATGTTTATAATTGTAGTTATATTTAGATATTTCTTTTACCCCTTGACATTCGCCGTTTTAAACTTATATTTTTAATCCATGTTTTTAAAGATATTAAAGACTAGAGGTTATTATTTATAAACGTAGATGCAGAGAAAAATAAGTGACACACAGTGGAGTAAATATAATCGATATTTAGGTATAGAAAGCGTTTTAAAAGGAAGTAAAATAACTATATACGTTCCTTCATGAAATTAGTGGAATCCGTAGGATTTAAAATAAACATAATGTGGGGTCATAGTACGTTTAAAACAATATTCTTTAATGTTTAAATTAATTTTTTTGTTATAATGAAAATTTTGTAAAGAAACATAGTTTTATTTTAAGTTAATCAGAGACATTTTGTTCTTCCTTCATTTCTGGAGAAAATTTCAGCTGAAAAATAGAATAAGAATTTTCTTCAAATACTTTCATGGAATCATAAAAAATAGCAATTTGTATAGCTTTTATGTTATTTAACATATTTAATGTATAGTTAATATATATTATTTGTGTTTGTATGTGTGTATAACGATATCTAGGTTACGTTAAACGATAATATAACGATATCTAGCATACGTCATTTTGCAATTACTAACGTTTTCAGTATCTCTAAGAGTAGTTGAGCAAAATTGGTATTTATTGGAAAAGATAAACTATTTCGATGAGAGACTGGATCATAGATTGAAATACAAACGTGTTAATAATATTTTCCCATAATTTCTTATAGGAACTTAATGTTTGTAGAAATTAATAATTTAAATTAATAGTTTTTTGTGTGTCGTTGAATTTCGTAAATTAAACTTTTTTATAAAGAGAAAATGTTTGGGTTGCAACATAAAGAGGAAATTAAATGTTTTAGAATTTTTTTTTTACTTAAGAATTCTTGGAAATTTAAAAATTTTGTGTTAAAATTTCAATTTTTTTACCGGAGACCTGAACTATAGAGTTTTTTTTTTTAATTTTTATCAACCAATTTTATTTACCAGTATAGTGAAAAAATTTGTGAATGTGGTTGCAAACAAGTAATGAGCCAGAATTGGCCAATTTAACTCCGAAACTTTTATGAAATTCTAACAATGCATTTTCAGACCAGCTCAATATCCTTTTTAGATCTTAAGTACATCATATTTTATTTTCTTGATAATTATGATAGAGGTTTAATTAAGTATAAAGCTTAAATATAACATATACAGAGGCTGTTGACTTTCAAATGCATCTTTGTTCTGGACTTCATTTGGCTCTTCAAGTTAAAATGTATTTAATATTTTGTTAAAATTTGCATTGCTTTATCCAATGATTTTAAAATTTTTGTAGCATTTGTAAATATTTTTTTTTATTAAAATTTTTTGAAAAATTAAAGTGAAACAAAAGTTTTGCTTTAAACCGTATATAGAAGTAATAAAAATTTTTACTCACCCGATTTTCATCATAATGCAAATAAGTAAATACACACTTAACAGATTATGTGCGCTCACTCAAAATAATTTCTTTTCTTGCTTAGAAATATTTTAAAATAACTAATCATTTTGCTTAAATATTTAACACAATTTCCTAAGCTCATATTTAACTTGACAATGTTTCTTATTTAGTGAAATTCGAAGAAGAATTTGGTAAGTTTATTTTTAAATTTTAATAGCTATACTTTAAATTTAGATATATTAAAAATATCATTGTAATAAAAAAAGAATTCGAATGTATAATAAAATTTCTATATATGTATATAAACGTATTTCAACTGTATATTAACTCTTATATACATATATATCAACTCAATTGAAAATCCTTTTTTTAAATTGAATCTCTAAATCGTAAAATATTAATCGTTCATTACAAAAAACTTATATTAACAATATTATTTTATTTATTTCAGCATTTATTATAAATTAATGTAAATATTTCTTTAAGCTTTGTATATGAAACCAAAGCTGCAGGTGTAAAGAATTATTTAAATATGAATTTTGATAATGAGAAACCAATGGCAATGGAGTACAAATGATGAGTTAAGGTACACAAAATACCTTTTTGAAATATTTTTGGGTAATTCATGCACGAATATATCAAGGCAGTTTCTTTTTTAGAAATGTTAATTTAAAATATCTGTTTCAATGTGATAGGGATGAGAAAGCAGATACATTAGGATTAATGTTCTACAATTCAACAGTTTACTTGTTCAATTCTAGGTTGATTATGGATGATAATTGTGCTTTTAAAAACTACTGTATTATAACTATAGATTCCTGTTGAATTCAAAATAATTTTACAAAATGGGCACTTAATTTGCTTTTACAAAGCAGTCCAGGTACATTGAGCTTAATAACGAATCTAAAAGTCTAATGAAACAGGAACTTAAGTTATTAAATATAAAACTTAACTAATTATAAAAGAAAAATATTGTGCGTCATAGTAATATATATTCAAAACTAGACAAAACAGATTCTCAAAGATTAATTCAAAGTCTCAAATATACTGCTATAGAAAAAATTTGACAAATAAAATTTATTTTTGAAATAAAATAAATATATTCAATTTATTGAATTATATATAAAATGGAATATTATATCGCAGATAATAATTAATATATAAAATTTATCTAAAGCAGTAGAAAAGTATGGTCAGAAACATTGGTTGACATAGTTTATAGTACAGGACTAAATTAAATTCGTAACTATTAGTAAGTACTACACTTGCTTACAGTCTCAAATTTCTTTGTGAATTACTGCCCATCATTTTCTGCATAGTATCATTTCTGGAGTAGCTAAAATGGGGAAAGAGAGAAAATAACGTGAGATTGGAGCATCAGTGGACACATTTGGGCAGCTTTATAAGATATCAATGTGTATCGCATCTATAATCGCATATAACGGAGCAAAACTAGAGTAGGAAAACCATACTGAGAGGTTGACATTAAGGAAGACTGTTGCCACCCGTAGGAAGATCGCTGATTAATGTTGATGAGGATGAACGACAACAGAACACAGTACCGACAGATACAGTTGGAAAGGAATTGATCAACAATATGTTAGGAGGAGAGATGCTATTTTAAATTTTTTGTGATAGGTGAAAATCAAAAACATCGAATATAAAGCATTAAGAAATTTGTATTGTGGATCCATGAAAGCATATCTTTTTTTCTTTTTCTCGTTGTATATGCATATCGCTATTCTCGATTACATGTGAGATTTACATGTACTAAACTTCCAGAGAAGCCTACAACCCAGACTGTCCCCAAACCAGAATGAATCAATGGATTGATTCTGTAATAGTTTGGGGCATCATCTCGTGGTTTTCAATAGGTTTCCCTGTCACCATTCACGGTATCCTTACATTTACTCTGTCAGATAAATTGCGCTCTAAGGCATTTGTTTCCCTTTGGAGATTGTACCTAACAAGATTACATATCCACACCAGTTGATCCTATAGAGAAAATGTGTATCGGGAACATGAGTATTCAACTGTATACCTTCCGTTAGCCTGTTCACTTTTATCTTTGAGTCCCTATTGTCCACACATGAATAAATGGGTGAGGAGTCAAAAGATTATAAGTGTCAATGGCACACACACATCATAATATGTACCATATGCTTATCTTTCTCTGGATTTTTCATATAAAGGAGAATCTAAGTAGATTTACTAGTCTCAGACAAGGACAAAATACTTTCCGTTGAGCAAATAGCAAGGAATTGACAGAAGAAAGAAAAATGGGATTATACTCTTCCTTGAGTACTACAACAGCAAGACAAAAATTCAGAATTCCTTTTATTCATGCTTTCCTTACTATTATCCAAAAGCAAATGCAATTTAAACAAAAGTTATGTCATATTGTTTCAGAAATGCATTCAATAGAACATATTTTTGGAATATAATAAATGCACAATGCAGAAGTTTCTATAAATTAAAACAATGAAAAAGCAAAGTATAATGCTCAATAGTCGCAAACTGGGAAATCAAATATCCATGTATTACACATTCCTTTAATGATTATTTGGTACAAAGTGAGTTACATTTATCACAAAATAAATAGCTTTTTTATAAGGTAAATTCTGCTATGTTGTATAAAAGAAAATACTGTTCTTCATACATGTTAAAAATGTTTTTTTGGTATGATAATCAAAACAATAAAAATTCACTTAAGATTTTTTTTAATCATCTATGAATAATTTATATTTTTCCTGAAAATTTATTTTTCTCTCTTCATATTGCATAAAATATCAAAACTTAATAATTTAAATTTCACATTGTAAAAAACATATCGTATTGCAGTTTCAAGAGAATGTATTAGGTTGGGGGAAAAAGTAATCCATTATTTTTTCGGTAGACGTCTGTAGTGATCGATATCTCGTGAGGTATCTATCAAACAATTTCATATTTATGCTCGTTGGAAAGGTGACATTTGACACTAAAATATCCTCTTGCGGTTTTTTTCTTATTAATTCAGTTACGAGTACAAGGTTTTAAAAATGGAAGACAACAAACAGAAAATTCGATACATTTTCGTTTTTCTCTTGTAACGGCGAAAAAGATAGCCGGGTGGCTAAAATTGTGAAAGGTGTTTATCGTCCTATATAAGACTGTAACAACCAGTTACGTACAATTTTTGTTTCGTCGATTCCGTTCGGGTATTTTTGATGTTAGAGATGCACCTCGCATGTGGTTACAGCATTGTTGAAAATGTCTATGAAATATCAAAAATGATCGAAATTAACCGCATGTCAGCAGTCGTAACGCGTAAAACCTAAAAATCTACATGAAAGCTGTTTTAAACCTTTTGACAAAGTTAATCCAAAAGAAGTTACATAAAGTTCACGTAAAAATAATGGATTTCTTTTTCCCCAAACTAATATTTCCTGTGATTGTCGAATGCATCACTTGAACAAAATCGATCGTTTTTAACGACTATTCAGTAAGCGGAAATAAGCAGGGGAAATTCATTTCAGACACATTATCAAACTCTATAATGTTATTATGAAACATTTTGCTGTCAATTGTCATGAATGAATTCAAATCTTTTACAAAAATTACTTCCCACTTTTATTGACATAAAACGATTTATAAACACCATATTTAATATAATAAAAAGTTAAAATCATACCGTAATTTCTGTAAAAAAAATGCAGAGGTGTTATTAATTTTTTTAAACAGCACTTTTTAGAAGTACTTAAGGACATAAAAAATTTTCTACTGTAGATTACAAATTGAGTAAAAAACGCGTAAAAATTTGTGACAAATATCTTCACTAAAAATGTTTAAGTTCTTAGATACAGATTTAGAAGTAGGAAAATATTTTGGCTTCGCTGAATTAGGAAATTTATATTCTATATTTATTAGGATTTACCAATCTTTATTAAAAAGGATACCATAATGCATAATTCGATATTGAATGTGCCTTACTTGTTATTAAATTTAGTCTTAGTATTATGACTATTATTAATCTATCACTATTATAACAACTTCTTTAAAATATAGTAGAATTAAAATTTTCTATTTTCAGTCAAATTAATATGGAGTTGCAATATTTTTAATAATTTATAAACATTATGAATATTCGCTATTTTTAGTGAAAGTATAATAATAAATATTTTAATAATTTAATATATACTGTAAGCCAAAACAGAAAACGCCAATTCCATTTTTCTTCAAAAACAATTATAATTTTTCAAGTTAAAAAATGTAATTTTTTGAGTATATTACGCTTTAAAAATGTTTAAATTAATTAAAAAGTTTCATAAAAAAAATTCATGTATTTTTCCTGATATTTGTTTTATTTCTGGTATTTTTTAAAATCTAATATTTTCATTTATAGAGTTGACGCTTTAGATGTCTGAAGAGGCTGTCGTTGAATATAACGAAAATGTAGTCTTTGTACTCGTTTGTATTAATAAAATGGGAGAAATTTAGTTTTGTGAAGATCTCATTTTCTTAGAACACACATAATTCAGTATTTTATTCTCAATTTTTTTTTTGTCTCAAAATGCAGTTATTTATTTTGAGAAAAATATAAATCACTTTATATCATTAAATTTAATAGAGTAACAACACCTTTTTTTATTACAAATATACAAGAAAGAATAGATTGAACTTACGATACATTTTCTCAAAAATGGTGGAGTTGATGTATTTTTTATTACGATAGTATATCAAAGTTGAACTGCTAGAAAAATTTGATAAACAAATATTACCCTTGTTACTTAAGAAATAGTCATGAAAAGTATTAAATCTTAAATATCTTGTTTATTGTGTTTTATGACTTGATAGTAATAATAAATATTGTTTTAAGACCCATTATTATTCAATGTAAATATTTAACTTACATTTGACTTTTTCTCTATAGATTTAATGTAATTAAATGTTAAGGTAAAAGTGGTATAGGCATTTGGCTTTTATCTTGGCGACACAAGTTTTGTAATTTGATCCTAGTGCGGGTAAATAGGCCCTTTCTCTGATGAATAGTCCGAAACAATTCAGAAATTTGCCCAACTACACATAAAAATACAATAAACATTAAAAATTGATAAAATTCTCATATAAAAATATTATAATTAGAATATTAATAAAATATGATTAAAAATACAATTAGAAGAAAGATTTATAACATAGTTAAGAAACAACGGAAAGAATTTCACAAATATTTTTGTAATACGTAATTTGACTTTTTATAAGAAAAACGAAACTTTGATTTTCTTAATGTATGATCCTGATTAAAATTCTCGTGAATAATTTATAATTACAGAAAAGAATTTATGTTAAATCTATATAAAGTACTAAAATCTCCCTCTTTCTCGATACAAGATTATTTCATGTTATTGCATAATAAAATGCCTAATTTTAAGGCAGTAAAAATTTTCCCTTCAATTTCAAAAACATTTCATCTTTAAATAAGAAGACATTTTTAAACTCCTGTAATTTCAAGCTGAACTGAAAAATAACAATATGATATTAGTCATTTATTCCATTTTAAAGACAATTTTCGAAAGACGAAATTCAGAAAAGCTTTATTTTCAAGGACTTGGAATCTCAAAATGGCAATATTTAAAGATAGCGAAAAAAGTCTCGACAAATCAATAACTATAAATTAAAATATATTCTCCTCCTAAATATCGGCGACCATCGATAATGTCGGCAAATCCACTACGTTACGTATACTGGATTTATGCTCATATTCCCTCCAATTTTCGTTCAAAAATATTTTCAAAAATAGAAAGTCATAAATTAATAAAATATAGTTCATTCCTAGGTGTCAATACAGTGATCAAATGCACCAAACTAGTTTACTACATCAGAATGTTTTCTTCTGATACGATTATTGCACGACGTAACTTTCGTTTTATGACGTAACGTGATAGTGTGCATGCCTGAAATTTGTTTTGTGCGCTGGTAACTCTTGAAGCAATCGATTAATTTGTTTTTATTTAATTACTCAGAGTGAGAATCAAGAATTGAGCCATACACTCTCAGGATACAAGAAATTCACCAAATTAATAAATAGGTAATAAAAAATAAATAATTATTGAATCTTTATATATCGTTAGCGATTTAAAAGCGCAGCCATCTTAATCTCGATTCACTGTTGGCCTGAGGCAGTTTCTTATACTGCTGATCACCGTAAATGCAACATTCTGAAGGGGAGAAATGCAAATGACTAGAATTTCCGCGCAGACTTACATTGCACGTGCCTGTGGCGTTACTTCAAAGCGCTATTTAAGGCTTGGAGGTTTCGACGATTTCAAGTTCGGCAATTGTGCATTTCTTTTTTTTTCAAAAAAGAAAAAAAAAGTCGATTATCCCTTATCGAAAACGGAGCAAACCTGTTTTGATCAAGAATCCAAATTCGACAGTGAAAGGATAGTGACCAACTAAGACTGTGGATAATCTTTCAAAGAAATCCGTAGTCGTAGTATACGAATCCAAACAACTGTAAAGTGGATAAGTGATCGTTGGATGCAGAGGGTTACGACGGACCGACGTGTTCGATCGCATCCACCTCAGTGCACCACTTCACGTGATGACACGCAAATTGTGCGTATGACAGTGACATATCACTCAGCCACATGACGACTCATAGCACAGCACATTCAAACTGTAACGCATCAGCAGGAGTCTGTGTGAATCATTCGACGCCGTTTACAGCAGAATGGTCTGCCTGTAAGACTTCTATTACTTCGTATACCGTTCACGCAGAACCACAGACGTTTTCGCCGCTAATGGTGTGATGACAAAAGGATTTGGATGGCAGAATGGAATGAAATTGTCTTTACTGACGAGTCACGCTTTTGTCAGCAACACCATGATGGTCGAATTTGAGTCAGGAGACATTGTGGAAGAGGAAGCTTATCAGATACGTTATGCACCGCCACATTGGTCCTGCACCGGGTATTATGGTATGGGGTGGTATTCGATATCCCTCTCGAACTCCTCTAGTATGCATTACCGGAACTTTAAACAGCCAGCGCTACATCAAAGAAGTGTTGGAGCCCGTTGTCCTTCCAAACATTCAGGGCTTGCCAACAGCCATATTTCAACAAGATAATGCGAAACCACATGTGTCACCAAAGGTTCTCTGTGAATCTTCAGATTGAACTGCTTCCTTGACCGGCTCGCTCTCCAGATCTTTCGCTGATAGAAAATATGCGATCCATAGTTGATCAACGATTGACCCACATTATATCTCCAGCTGCCACACCAAATCAACTTTATCAACGTGTAGAAGCTGCTGTGTCTGCTGTATTCCAAGAACACATGCATACAAAGTCTCTTTAGATCAATGCCGAGGCGTGTGGCATCGGTGATCTCCATCAATGGAACTACTGATTTTTACAGGAACCACACTTTATAGAAGTCTGTAAATTTAATTTGTTAATTGGTCGATATTTTATGCAGAAAATAAATTTTGTTGTGATATCTCTTGTCTTTCTTATTGTTACAATTTGGGTGGCCAGCAGTGCAGTTAATATACATTACAAAGAATAAAATGGTGCCCACTAGGATAGCTATCGAAACACCAATACCTAAGCGATTTCAGATTGCTGTAAAATAATTTCCGATATCATTACTTTGACAATAATCTTCGCTATTAATCAATAGATCATACAACTTTTTGAAGAGTTTCTTCTGTATTATTCCATTATAAATTCGCAACCGAACTGTAGTGTTTAAATAGGTTTTGTCAAATAAGGATAATTAATAAAATGTTTGTAATTTCATTACCGTTATAATGATTATGGAACTGTACTGTTTCTTTCATCTAGAATTCGTTAAAGTTATCGTGGCATTTGCATTTGTTTTATCAAAATTCTTTACTTGTTCTTTATCATTTTCCGTTTCAGCAGTTAAAACTTCCGTAGTGAGAATTTCTGTTTTCTGAAAACTTCCTTCGAGGACTTCTAAGACACCAGAATGGTATTTTAAAATAAAATTTCCTCTGTTCAACAATCAGACAGTCACGCTTCCATGCTAATGGCTTTATTTTAAACATAGACCAATAATAAATAACACCTTCGACTTTAATAGACCAGGAGAAGGATACACGGTCTGATACTCTGAAATAGTGTGTGTGTGGAAGGTAACGAAAAGTACATCTAAGACATCCCTTCTTCTCGTGAATAATTTACTAGCCTGCGTCTATGAAAAATTCGCCATTTTGAAAAGTTATCATACGCAGCTTAGAATTATTTGAGTAAACTAAGTTGAAATTTTGCAATTTTTACTTTAATATTTTATTAAATTTCCTAGAACATGCTGTACTCCAGTGTGCTCAGCTGAATTTCTGTCTAATAGGGAAGAAATAAAAAAGAAAAGTAGAAAAATGGAAACGCACACATTTTTCATATCAATTATATACACATCAACATAATCAAATAAATGTGGGCACATCTGCCATATAATCAATCATGCCGATTTCTAATTTTCGGGATTTTTTTTTTGCTTGATTTGGCAACCTGGATTTGTATTACCTCATAAAAATCAAAAAATAATAATTGTAAAAAAAAAAATTCCACTATGCAACCCTAGTATTTATGTCAAGGCGAGAAATCAGGGTGTTTTATTTCATTGTTCCTAGGACAGTTCGTCTGGTTTTTATTTAGTATGTTCTACAGATTTTTGGATATTAATTCCCAGGAAGTGTTGTTCTCCTACATTATTTTAAATAATCCTTTATTTTTATGTATTATTTGATTAATTTTATTATTTAAAATTGTGTCGGCATTTAATCTTTTAGTTTATGCATGCCCTTTTATTATTTATAGTTCCAAACAAGTAGTATATAAAAAAATTTCTTTAACATATTTAAAAAAGTTCCTACTTAAGTCAACAAAAAATATATAAAAAAATTCCTTCTTAAGTCAAGAAATGTTAACTTAAGTTATTTTTTTAAATTAAATTTCGCAATATCTTTTTGTGAATTAAAGGTCGATATCGTTAACCTAGTCAGTTTTTTTAGTTTATTGTTCGATTTTTTTATGCTTCCATGAGATTCGATTCGAACATCTGAAGATTCTATAGCCGACCCTCTACCAACTTTGCCACTGTAAGGAAAAATTTTTCATTGTACAATAGATAATCCTTCCTAACTAATCTTCATTCATTTTTTAAATTAAATATATTTTAGAGTCTCTCACATACACATTTATCATATTTCCCACTAATTTATTTTAAAACTACCAGTTTAATTTTTAAAAGAAGTAATAATCTCATTTACAAGCTAATAAAAATAAATAAATTTAAGAATAAAAGAAATTAAAGATGGAGATAGTAACTGGTGATGCTAACAGATGGCACCGTTACGAAATAGAGTATTTTTGTCTCCCGTAAAACTAAATCAATTAATTGAATTTAATTAATGAATTAATATTTGAAGAAACTCTACTAATTTTAAGTGTAAATCACTACATGTTTAAAATAATTTGAACTTTAGTGGATAAATAATAAGCATTTTATAAATAATTGAAAATGTGAATGAGATATATAGAAAGTATGAACTAATAGTATGAATTTAATAATAATAATCGCTTTTAAATTAATTGTTAATTCAGTGAATATTTTATAATTTGAATATATATATATATATATTGCCAATGTTCCTATCTGGGAATCAATAGTTTCCTGACGACAACCACCACAGAAATCGGATTTCCACCCATCAGAAAATGTGTATGACACACGCACACAATCGGGCATTTTTCTTTTCCTCTTAAATTACAAAAACTATAGTGTGGACAATGCATGGTATTCTCTGAATATAAATGCTCTACCTTTATGACCAATATAACTCATTTCTAATTCAGTGTGCTTATACATGTTTAATAACAATATTATAAAAACGATATTGTAATTTTCAAATGTAATGAATAATGTTTCATAGCAATTTTCAGGTTGAAATTTATTGGTTTCATTCTTGTGTTTTGCAATATGTATTATTGTATTATGTATTTGCATTTCTATGTCATATACTTTGTTGTTATACATATACAGTTATAAACAGATGGGCAAAACATAAAGGTAATTCCAGGCAATACATGAAAGGTAAACTGTTAATTATGAAGACTATTATTTGGATAAGCAAACGCTGTGTTGGACATATCTTCGCTATATTACGTTTTATACTCTGTCCATGACCTACAAAATCAGGTCATAGTAAAGCTCTTTTAAATAAATAATTGATTTTAAAGCATTTAAAAGAATATGTAATAGATGACATCAAAATTCAACATAATTTCTAATTAAATCTTTATTGCCTATTTATAATAAACTGCACTTTAAGGTACTTATTCATTCCATGAAAATCTATGTCTATGAAAGCACAATAAATATACAACAAAATAATTTACCAGCTTTGAGAGAATGTAAAACGATTCGCAGAAAAATTCCTCGGAACATTCGTTTGTCTTTAATGTCAGAGAAGAACATATCTAATGGAGCAATCTGAAGGATATGTATTAAGCTAATATTTTCTCATTTTGAAATTGCTCATTGCTTTATATATTCTTTATAAAGAAAAGCTGTAAAGAGCAATTTAGGCTTCAGCGGCAAAAGTGTTGCAACCTAAGAATCCTGTTTTCTTACATATTTGTACAAAATATGAATATTATGTATTTATTGGCAGGTGTTGTAATTGTTGGGATCCTGAAACTGGAGCCAGGCGTTGTCCTTGAAATGCCCTTGGCACGTAGACTAAAAACTATTTTTTTCAATATACTTTCGCAAACATAGTCAATACAAAACTATTTTATTTGCAATATTTTTAATTGTAAAATATATATAGAAAGACAAAGAAAATTGCTAGAATTATACTCGAAGGAATGTTAAATTTTATAGAATGTATTTCATAAAATATATGAATTTAATCCTAAGTTATATTTAGATTAAAATAATTTTATTAGTATTGATTAATGGTTACTATAATTTTTGATATAAACAATGTTTTTATTTTTTTGTATTGGTACCTTATTGCTTAATTTTTCAAAACCATGAAATCTCGACGTTAAGAGCCAGACCAAATACGAAGTGAGATTTAATTTAACACAATATTAAAGTACTACTATACACATTGTATTATGATTCTTTGATTTCTGACATTTATGATCCGATTAAATTTTTCAATTAAAAAAACTAGCTGCTTGTGATTTTGTCTTATCGCATTATAGTTATTAAGATATACGTTTCGTGGTAAAAACGTATTAAATTGTACGGTACATTATTGCTTGTCTTTACTATCGTATACCATTATCATTCATAAAAATAATTATTGCCATATTGTCTGGTTTGTCAAGGTTGCTATAGTGACAAGAATTGTCCATTTCAAACGAGTACTAGGCGCTATAATTTGGCATTTAGCGTAGTACCTCATGTTATTCTCAAAGCAATCATTAACTCAAAATTGGTTATTTTGTTTTGTCTTTTCTACTGTCGACGATATCTTATTTCTGTTCATTTTGTAACTTCTAGCATTGGAGCCCTACTGAAATGCAGTATTGCAATTCTGTTTTTTAATTTTGTGGCATATTTGTCACATGCTGATGTACTACGTGGTGGAACAACACCTAATAACCTATGGTACAGACCAGGTGCTCCATCATGTATGTCTATGTCTCATCTTATTGAAAGAGCAACCGGTCTTGTTTATACAACCTGTATTTTCGTTATCAAGAGTAATTAGTAGTGATCAGAATCCCTGTAATGAGCTCCATTAGAAGAGCACTGAAACTCGTTAAAAATTTGAATTCATATTAAACTGATTTGAATATAGGAAGTTTTGTTGGGAGATGAACCAAGTGATCCATTGATCTTATCGGTTAGTCCAGTATTTTCAGTTAAACATTCATATTAATCAACCTAATAAAAATTTATTTAATTTAATGAAGATTGAAATTTTATGTCAAGATAGAATGCTAAGAAATATATCTTGGGTGTAATTTTATATGTATGGCTAATTCTTGCATAGTGACAAATAAGCAAATGAAGTGAAACATTCAGCATAAATTCTCATTTACGTGAATATTAGTTGATGTACGATGCTCGGAAAGTTTTTGTATGGAAAAAAGCCTCAATTTCAGAAAAAAAGTTTTGTTACTAGATGAGAGAAAGAAGAGGTGGGTGTGTTCTCAGTCGTTTCTTGAAAGAACACATTTCATTGAAATAATTTTTTAGCTTCAAATACAACAAAACTTAAGAGTGGATAATTTTTATTCGTATTTTAATCACAAAGTCACATTAAAAAAACATATAAAAGATGGCAATACCTTACTTACCAAATACTCCAAATTAATTTTAAATTTTGACATTAATGCCTCATTATTAATCACTTTATCATTCTCTATTATACAGTTATTTTAATTGTTTTTTTTTTCAGTTTCTCCTCTTTTATAATTTAATTAAATTTCATGTATTTTTTAAAATAAATCTTTTTTGGAAAACTAAATAAGTAGTAAAATTATAAAATTCACAATAATATAATATTTATTTTTAAAACATGTGCGTTATGTAAATAAAATTTTCTATTATTAACTTTAATTTGACTCATTGCCTTATTGAAATTATTCAATTGAATCATATTTTCAATAAAATTTGTAAATAAATATACATACATATTTCCAATTTTGATTGGCCAAGATTATGATTATTTTAACATTAAGATATTAGATTTTTTTATTCCGTTTATCTAATATATTAATTTTAGATAAACGGAATAATCTAAAGATTTTTCACAAAGTATTACAATTGCTATTTCATATGGTTTATTAAAAATAGCATGAACTCAATTTATTTGATATTCAGTCATAAAATAATAAAATTTTGTTTAATTATTTTGTTCTGAGAACCCAAAAAAATATTTTTATATTAAATGAAAAAAAAAATTATTGCTATGACATCATATTCATTTTATACAATTTAAAATTGTAAACTTTCTGAGAATTGTGTTTACAGACAAGAATTTTAGAATATCTTAAATCATGGAATAAAATCCTGAAAAATAAACTAATAATATCGTAAAAACCACAAGGAAAATAGTAACAATTCTAAGTTAACATTTATTATTTAAAATCGAAATTTCTTTGAATTATCATTGCAAAATATAAAGCTGTCATGCCAGAATTTGGTCATTTTTTTCCTTAGTTTCCCCCCCCCCGAACAACTCGATGATTGACAGCATTCTGATCACTTCAGGATTTGAATTTCACATTGAATGCATGTGCTTGAACTTGTCCTGCAGCGGTCTCGATGGCCTGGATTGTTAAAACGTCGTTCTCTTTATCAGAAAATTGTGAGTTCATATTCTGAGTTCAGCAGAAGGGGGAGAATCCTCTATGGGAGGAAAACGCAGGTTCTTTATTCCTTCCCTCCCAAAGCCTCCTAGAAAGGTAGAACAAGCCGCAATGCTCATTTCGTGACGTCACGAGTGGGGTGCAGTTCGAAACCACTGGAGCCGATATAGAAACCGCGAAAACATAAGTGGTGGTGAAATTTCAAGAGATAAATTAACTTTAGAGATATAATTGTTGTGTGAATGCCTATTAATTACTTTTTTAAAAAATTCATTCAAAAATGTTTTTAAAAAAATTATTTGCGAATTAGATTAAGATACTTGTTTGTCAGAATTAATGATACAAACTTCTTGATTAATTCGTTTAACTAATATTTTAAAGGAAAAATGTCATACAGATATTATAAAAACTAAAATCTAAGAAAATAAAAATAAAATATCCTGAAGCTAAATGTGTTTGAAAATTGTAAATTTTCTGCATTAAGATTATTCATGTTGGATGTGAATACTCTAAAAATCGCTGAATTTTTATTTTTAATTTTAAAATACCTTTTCTTCTGGTAAAAAAGTATAGCATTTCCAATAGCTTCTTTTTATATTTAAAATGCCAAAATATTGCATATATATTTTACAAGAATGAAAAAATTAAAATATTTTAAACAGAAACCGTGAAAATATTGTTTATATTTTGTTGATTTTATTTATGATAGATTAATTAATAAATCTATAAATTATAATCCATTTTCATTTACAAATTTAAAATACATAACTAATTTGTAGCTTGTACTAAAATGTAAAAAATTAATACTTACATTACCCATCCATGAAATTTTATGTATCATATTTTAGAATCATGTTAAATAAGTACAACTTTATAGTCTTATGAAAATATGCTTTAGAATACATATAATCCAATGGAGGAATATTAAGGTAAATAATTAAGAAATTATAAATAAATACAAATTTACATAAATTTAGGAAATGTAATTTTTAAATGTTACAGATTTAATTAAAAAAATATTTTCATTTTTATTAGAAAACATTTAATGTATTTAAAGGTGTGTATCTGATATCAAATATAAAAATAAGTTAACAAAATAATCCAAAGACAGAAAAAATATCTTTATTCTAAGAAAAATATAAAATCAAAACAGCAAAGATAACATTTTTATAATCAAACCAGTTATGCATATATGACATACTTCTTAAAAAATAAACAAATTGAGAAATTGAATAAATATAACTTGCATTTAAATATAAAATTTGAAACAATCATTGTTTTAGGATAAAATGCACACTTCCTTGTATTCTTGATTATGATATTAGAACACACAATTCAATAATAGTTTAAAATAAAAAGTCACAGAAAAACATTTAAATTAGATTTGTCTCTAAACATATGTAAAGTATTAACATATTAGTTTATCAAAATTTGTAGTTTTTAACTAATTAGATTTATATAGTATGAAATTAATATATATTACACAATTGCTTTTATTTACAAAATTTTTATGAAATCACAAAGATTGGTTTTAGTAGAATAAAAAAAAAATGTTACATTTTACTTTTTAATTGTATTTAATTTTCTATTAGATACTTTCTTAAGTTGTAATTTATCATTTCTAATTTTTGTAGTTATTTAGTAATATACTGCTCATAACTTTTATACATGATATTATTAAATTTCTTACCGGTTTACCGCATGCACAAATACCTCCAAAATCTACATTATCATCCTGAAGTTTTTCTTCTATTAGTAAACACAGTAAGTACCGTTGATTAGACACTTTTAAAAATTCATTTTCATAAGTATTATTAATGCATGTTTGAAAAATTTTGAACGTAGTTATACAGATTACAAGTGTAAGACTGTTAGGCCACAAAAGTCCACCGCGATCAAGTGTTGACATATATCCCTCTTAATGCTTTCATCAACATCTAAAAATAAGTCTTTATCAACAGTTAGTTTATTTTTACATGTAACACAAGATTCAGATGCTACTCTAGCTACATAACCGGCAATATAAAGTATAACTTTTAAATTGCTATCAGTAACTTCAACAATTTCCGATAAAAGAATGATATCTAAAAAATATTCTGAAGAAAAGTTACTTTCTTGTTCTTCATTATTCCTTTTATAATTTTCTAAAAACATTTTTATTTCAAAATTTCCTAATTTTGCAGATTTCAAAGTCATTAAGCTAAGTAGCTTCAATTTCCTCTCAGACTCCAAGATTTGAGTAATAGATATATGATAGTTCCCACCACTCATTAACCTATACTGCCCAAATCGTGCTTCGAAGTTGTTGGTTTGGAATTTTCCTAAAAGCACGTATTTAACATTTAAGTTATCAAACATATACTTAGTGATTAATATTAAAGTACGAGTGGTGTGAAGCAATGAAAAGTAGGTTTCCTTGGAGAGTTTTCCTGTTCGTGAAGTAGGCTTGTTAAATGATGGAACAGAAAGCAATTACCATTTTTCTAACCAGGCACAGAAATCACATAAGAAAGCCATACTGTGAGAGCTGGAACTTATTAAAGGCTCGCAATAAAAATCTCTTTTATGTTTTCCTTTCTGAGGAGTTTTAACATTAACTACTTTCCACCATTTCGAAAATATGTCAGTAAAATGTATGGTTCCAAATACATCTTTACCAATTTTGTCCTTTAATACTTCAAGAGCTGCTATTATTTTTTCATCAAAAAGTTTCAATGCCTGGACAACATTCTGCCTTTCTAAATGATTTGGATATAAAGTTTTTCTTGATAAACTTGGAGCAATTTTAACAACGTTATCACAATCTTCATTGTATAGAGTCTTTAAATGTAAAATGCTAGCATATGCAGGTGTTGCAGAACAGTTGTTTGACAGAGATGGCATAGATGGTATAAAGAATGTCTGATTACTTTCTTTTTTATTCAACCAGTTATTACGAACACTTTTAATAATATTGACAGTATCGAAAAGGAAAAAAAGTTCTTCACTGGGATCTACAGGATTCTTAATGCTTGGTTTTAATGTTCCACCACATATTTTTTCAAAGGTCTTTCTATTAACCCGATTATTATCTGCAATAACAGATAACACACGATAACCAGTTAGTTTTAAATTTTTTAAAACTTCTAGTAAGATTGGCAACAATTCTGCTGTTTGATTTTTCATAGGATAAAGTCCAATAATATCTTTGTTTTTAGAAAATAAAGAACTGGCCATAAAACATTGTAAAGTTGTAGCTTCTGTACTTGGCATATTCACTGCTAAGCCTTCAAGTTAACCACCTTTATATGACACTTGAGGCTTTACATAAATTTCATCGATTAACACATTTACTGTTCTTTCATATTCTGATAATTCTTTACATTTCTTGAATAAGTAATTTTGCTGTATACCAATTTCTAAGTTTCCCAGTTTTCGTATCAATGTTTTTAAATAATATGGATGTGGTAAAATTAAGTTTTCAGAATCTCTCACAAGACAATAAGGAGAAGGATGTGTGAAATAAAACTTTGCAGCCCATAATAAAATGTCGGTTTGATATCGTGGAGTATTCATTAAGCAAAGTTCAAGTTGCAGTATTAAAAATGTCAATTTTTGATTGAGTGAATCATTATTAGATTCTTCAACAATTTCTTTTAACAATTTAATACTACCCTCTAACTTATCTTCACAAGAAGAAGTATCCAATGAATTTAAATGGCTCAGTAAGCATTCAAATATAGACCATCGAGTACATTTACTTGGTACTCCTAAAAGCCATTTCAGTTTTGAAGGTTGAATCAAAATATTTTTGTGCCAAACAGTTACTAGAAATTCTGGTGATATTCTGACACTAATACTGAAAGTTGGGAAACTTACCACATCTGGTTTTCCAAAGTAGATGTTATCTTTGGTTGAAATTACAATCCAATTTTCTAGTAGTTTGTCATTAAGGTTTAACTTAAAGCTCTCAAAATCCTTTATTTCATCTTTTTCAGACCACTCCTGGAAATTTTTCTCATCTCTAAGTTCAAAAGATTTAGTTCTTTCTTCCGGAGATTTTCTTTTAGCAGGCAATTTTACAGTCATGTAAGATGGTTGCTCTGGAAATATAGATGGATAAGCACCGGTTTTCAGAACAGGTTTTTTCCTAGGAATAGAAATCACTGTTCCATCTGGTCGAGTAGCTTCATTGTTTCGTTCAATGAATTGCTCTTCAAAATGCTTAATGCATATAACTGAAGAGTCTGTAACTGTAAAATTTTCCCTGTGAATCAGCCGTTCCCATTTTTTCTTTGCAGCAGAATCTTTGGGAAAGCTGAATACATTAACATATTTTTCCTTTTTATAATTAGATCTGCAAAACCAGGTACACAACATGTACGAGGCATCTGTAAATAAAAATGAATATTTTAATATAATGCAAATATATGTTATGCAATAAACTGGTACATTTCTGTTAATTGTGGTGTACAATTTTGTTTGTGTAATTATCTTATAAGAATTTACTGTATGTTTATATCTCGATATTTTTAATTATCTGTGTTAAAGAAATTGATAATAAAATTATATTAATAGATAATATTAAAATAAATACATTACAGAAGAATATTCTGAATACTGCATCACAATATTTGATAATCATATTTTCTTGCATTAAGTATTTTTAAAAACCTACATAAAACTGAGAATACATAAGCAAAGTAATAACAGTGATATTAAACTATATAAAAATATGAAAGCAGTGATAAATTTAGATTTATACTCTTAACAGAGAAGCATTAAGTATTCCCATTTTGATAAATATTCAATAGAATGGATTAAATTTCAATTTTAGCTATTTTAAAAAATATGATTAAAATCAAATATTTTACAGTATACAACATATCTTTTTCACACCATATTTTTGAAAATAATTTTAAATTAATTTTTATAGATACCATATCTTTAATACATAAAAAAATAAGAACATTATCTTGAATGAATAGTAGAAGAGTTACTTATTGACAGTCCTAAAGTTAGCAATGAAATAATAGAGTAATATATAAAGACATTTCCAGCTTTTACTATAAATGCACAAAATACTTCAATAACTTAATAAATAAATTGTAAAAGTTTAATTTTTGAAATTTTCTATAAATTGCTAAAAATTTTATACATTTAATATTAAGTTCATATATAACTATTTAATTTAAAAAAGTTTCCCATTTGAAAAAAATTCTGCTACAAATAATTTGGCTTCAGTAGTGGCATATTAATATGTAAGCACAGCGCTAATTGAATGCAAGGATATATAATTTATATACTGTCATATATAATTTATATACTGTTAATGTTAGGATATATAATTTATATACTGTTAATGTTAGAGGAAAAAGCTGTCCAAACTATCAAAGTCAAGAACACTTTGCTGAAGCCAATCTCTTCAATGAAGGGTTGAACCAAAGGACTTAAAAAGAAAAATGAATATTCCTCTGCAACGCAAAACAGTGGGTCACATGTCCAAGAGGTTAGCAAAATGGCTAGTGCACAAGATGTTGCTCACAAATTATGCAGAGAAAGCTTCTCCACAATAGACAAACAAATGTTACAAAATCTCAGTCCTTTACACCTATCTCATGCACAGTTTCCTCAGCCTACTAACATCCTAACGTCAAGGCTTATAAGAAAAGTGGTCCAAGACCTTCCGGGGATCACACGTACAACACTCTTCACATAATTACAAATATATCGAGGAAAATCAAATTGTGCGATTCCATTGCTTCAAGTGCAGTGGACGAAGATGCCACCTGAGACCTTTAGGATCATTAATGGCAGCACTCTTTGTCACAGAGTAAATTTCAATAGATTTAAAGAACATTACGGCCACTGTTTCAACTGCCAAAAGTTCTTACATAAACAGCACACACCTCACCTACTGTAGAAAGTGTGGACTGCATCCATGAAGTCATATAGAGCTTCTACGTTTCGCTGCATTAATTGAAGCTCCTTCAACTGGTGATGCAGAATAAATTTCCACATAGTACAACAGATTTTACTTCTCATCTTACGTTTATCTGGTACAAGATATCCTACACAACTTATGCGGACTTCAATATGCAACCACAAAATAACTTAGACTTACTCCCAAGTCGTAATTATCTGACCAATTGATAAGAACCCAGAATATGACCGCACATACTAATTTTATCTCAGATCCACATGTCATAAATCATTCCATGCCTCCATTCATCTCACCGCATTTCATCAAAAATGTTCAAAATCATCTCCCGATTATCCAAATAATTGCCAGGAAATGGAAGTCGTCCATGGATCTCCTCCTAGTTTCTGCAGAAGACCAAAAGGTTGACGTTTTTATTTTATTTTTTTCCTTTCCTGCAAGATGGGAAAATTACATGCTTCCTGCAGAAATAATTTTGCTAGTCTTCAATCAATCACAAGGCAGAAATTATATGCACTTCCTGGAAACTTAACCAATCACTCCTCCACATCTCAGAGACAACAGTTACGATTAGGATAACCCTAGAGGAGGAGGCCTCCTTGAGCACTATTTCAGCCTACAACCCTCCAAGAGCAAGGGGTTCACCTGTGGCTTCGACTACAAATCTCTCCGTATGTCTAATCGAACTAGATAATGTTCTGAGGACTACTTGTTCAAGAAAAACTATCATTGGCGTGAATCTGAATGATTACTGTTAATTCTGGAGTTATCCTAATGACGATTTAAGATGTAAAAAAAGCAGTGGATTTCATGTTAGCTAATGTCGACTCACAAGACTCCCCACCAACTTTCACCACTAAATTTTAGCCAGAGTGTCCAGATAGTTAAATTGAATTAGCATCTTCATTTCAGTTACGTATAAACTGCAATTGCATGTACAGATAACATGCTGATATTTGACCATTAAATAATAAATGAATTTGAGGATTATTTCCTCATTACGAAACAGATAATTGACTCTTTGAAACAAGCAAAAGCTTTTGCGAGTTCAGTTAAGAAAACTTAATCACGTTCTAATCTAAAAAAATGTGAAAAATTAAATATTTTGTTTATTTTTTTTAACAAAATGTTAAATAATTGCAAATATTTCTAGGTGTCACATTGTATTACAGGAAATTTTTCTCTTGCTATAATTTTTCTCTTGCTTGAATTAATGTGTCTTCAGGTTAAAAAAAGATTCTATTTTAAGATGTTTTGCATGTCCTGAAACACGTCATAGGCAACCTAAATTTCTCACATTATTTGTAAACCTGCTTGTTTGAATTTCTTATTAAAGAATTTTCGCCTTTAGAAACAAAATTATGCTTTTTCTTATGATGAGTCAGTGAAAGCTTGTATTATATATACAAAACTTACACTCTCGATATATTTGCATAGCTTGGAGGTCTGAATTAATGAAGATGTTGAAGAATATAAAAAGACACTAAGCACTTAGCGAGTTTAAGTTTTGATTTGCGACCAATCTCGAAGTCTCATTCTTGTTACTCTATCGTCGACAAACAAAAATGGAAAGATCTGCAATCTTGCAAATTCTTTTCTTATTTTCTCTACTGGCAGCACTTTTTGTAACTACAAGTAAGTAGTACTCCATAATATTTTATAAAAATCTCTTATTAGTAAGCTTATTGACTTATTCGTAAAATGTAATATGATGACAACCTTAAAATGGATATCTGAAATAAAACGTATTTTTATCAACTAGCCAGTTAAGCCCACAAGTTTTCCTCAGGCGTAGTTACATGAGAAAGTGTGTGCATAACCAAGACCTAAAAATTACTATTAAAAAATAATCAATTGGGTATACTATTATATTTATTTTCAAATGATGCGCTTCTTTGGACAACGATTTAAAGTCTAATGCATAAACCAAAATAAACAAGTTGAATGGGTTGAGGAATGTCCTGACATTTCCACTTTAGTTATCCATCAATTAAATACTGTTGTTGGGATATTTTATTAGGTTGCTATGCTTTTCTTTTAAGCATAATAGTGGTATTAACGTTTAAGCAGAAAAAAAATTTCAACAGAGTTCAAAAAGTAAATTGAAATATAAAATGAAATTGATATCATCATTTTTAAATGTATTATAAGGGATAAGATAGGGATCCAAAACCGTAAATATCTTTATAAAATATCTGATGTTACAAAAAGAGGTCAATATTAAAGGTTCCCATTCATAAAATGAAAAGACAACATTAAGGGAAAGTTACCTCTGCTAAAAATTTAGATCTCTATCATCAGGAAATTTACAGTGAATTCAAACGCGTCTTAATTGATTTCTCCAGATCTATTAAGTCAGGTGAAAGGATTCAGTACAGAAATTTCGAAATATAAAAGTAACTTTTTTTTAAGTTGCCAAATACCAAGAGTCTGATATAAGCTCATCGAATACAACTTTTATAACATTGCAATGATATATATAAGATTACAGATAAAGATAATTATAATATAAGATTAACATTTCAGATATATATTCTGATTCTGAGCTTCATAAGAAAATGTTGCTACAGTTAAAAAAAATTTAGGTATCTGTATAAGCAAATTTATAGTCAGTGCAAACAAGATTTACTTGTTTTGTCCAGATATATTATCAGCCAAAAGGATTCAATGAAGAAAATTTCAGAATAAATAAATGTGTTTTTAAGCTAGCCAAATGCCAAAAATCTGATATAAGCTTAGTTTAAAATTTCTGGTATATATATATAAGATCAGTTTCTGATCTTTAATCGGTATAGTATAAAAGTATCTGAAAATAAGTTTCAATTCTTTTTCCCCACTTTACATTCAATCCTGGTGACAAACTCAATCCACAAACGGAATAATGATTTTATTTACACAGTTAAGGGAAATTTCATCCCTCTTTATTGTCTGATGTGATTGGATTACTTTTAAGAACCAGAAAATGCCAGCTTCAAATAAAAACTTGTTAGATTCTTGTAAACTATAAAAATTTATTATTATGTATTGTAAATTATATGACAGATATAAAATATCAACTATATTTAGAAAAAATGGGTTTATTGATTGTATAAGTGTCTAAAAAGAATATAATATTTGCTGTCACTTACCAATATAATAATTTTCGAAGTTTTCAAATTTAAATGCTTTCACACAGAGTTAGTAATCTTCACTGCTCAATGCTTCACAACGGAAATATTCTTCTACTATCTTGCAGTATAAGGAATCAGATAGTTACATTTTTAACATATACTCAGGGAGAAAAAGTGACAAAAGTTTACTTTAAAAAAATTAATTATTAAATGTAAATGAAATGAACAAGTATTCAGAAAATGTATGTTTTGATTTACAATAGACGTTTGACCACTTCTAATGAAATTATAAGCGTGAGAAATCCATAAAAACTAAGAATAAACTTTTGAAAAACAAATTTTTGCATAACGTTATGCTGATATAATTGATCCTTTCATTAAGAGGGTATTTAAAGCTTATTGTGGATGGTATCAAATTTTATTACTTGGCATACCTTGTATTGGTTTAAAACAATTACGCAGCTTGTAACTCTGAGCAAGTTATTTGTTTGTTTTTTTAACTCAGTAGAAAAATGGCAACTTATAAAAAAGATAATTTACTAAAATTTTCCGAAATTTAAATATATTTATCATTTTATTATATTGCACATGAGAAAGTTGCTTATGTAAGCATTTAAAAAAGGTTTCTAACCAATAAAAAAGTATGGTAGATATTTATCTAATAGTACACATTTATAAGCATGAAATATAAGATGAGAGTAACAATAATAAACATTGCTTCTTTTAAATAATGCTACTCATTCTCTGCAATAATTTGTGAATGAAATCTTTTATGTACTGTGACAGATGTGGCATGAAAAAATACAAATAATGATGCTTAACTACAGAGTAAATGTAATAAATTTGCTAGAATTTGCTGCTAATTTTAAGGAATTTTTCAAATGTTGTAACAAATTAATTTTAGAGTTTCCTCTAATACACTTAATAAAAGTTATCATGTAAATATCTATTTTAAACTATTTTATGATTATTTAACATACATTAATACAAGAGATGCTGTTTATCATTTGCCAGTTTTAATTTTTGTCCCGATATAATTTTCAGATGCTGGGGTAAGTAAAAATAATTTTTATGCAAATACATTTATTTAATGTTTAAAATATTTATAATTAAAAATTTTTATTTTATTAAAAGATTAAAATTTCATTTTAGTAAAAAGAATAATATTTGCATATAAATATCAATATAGTAATCATTTAATATAGTTATGACATCATATCAGTGACATCACACACAATATAGCAATCACATCATATTAATATAGTAATCAAGTATAAAGAGTTGTTTATTGTCTCTCTATATTATTAATTTCTCTATAATATCCTTCTTAAATAATTTTCATATAATTACGGCAGATTTATTGTAACATGTATTTAATAAATTGCCTAATTCACAAAATGTTAATTTCGTAAAGAAACATGTATAAATTTGTGTTTCTGAAACAAACGAAGTTATTGAATGAATAAAGGAAAAGTAAAAAATGTGTGTTTTAAAGAAAATACTTTAGTTGCAAACTATCTGAACTCAATCACTTTTGACTGCCTTTTAAAAATAGAGGAAAGTTGTTTCTTAAATTTCAAAATAATAATGTTTGAAACAGAACACGTTATTTAGACGAAGAATTAATTCTCAATAATTAAATTTCAATAATATTTTTAGCAAATCTATTTCTAAATCTGATACTGATAACAAATCAATTATAAACAAACTTCTGCAACATGTAATTGTGGATATAACAAACATGAAACGAGGTCTGGATTTAAAATATATGCACTCAACATTATTGACCGGAAAAAACTCATTTTTTAGCGGCCCTTTTTGATTTCAAGAGAAATAAAGTTAAGTTGTTCACTTCGTCTGTTTTACAAATTATAATCACATTCTTTTGAATTTTGCCACCTATCAATAGAAGAATGAACTTCAAAAGAATTTTTTCTTCGTTATGTAATTTTGGCAAAGTTAGTAGTAACAGTAATAACTTACACTGAGTGCTCTAATTACAACACTAAGCAATATGAATTATGAAACGTATTATACAAATAGATTTTGATTACTATTTTCAGAAAGAATTTCGGTTTTACAATGATTTTCTGTTAATTCCCCTTTAATTAATAGCAAACTCAATACAAACGAAGCAACAGATAAAGACTATTTAAAGAAGTAAATGAGTACATGCAATAAATGAAACATCAATTAACGAGAAAAATTATATTATGTTCTCATCGAAATTAGTGGTATATAATACAGAAAAATTACATAAATATGCATGCATCATTTTAGTGACTGGTCATAAGGACTCTGATTTTCATGGATTGTTTCTTAAAAGGATATCTACTCTGAAACTAAATTTAGTATCAAAAATTATTTATTAAATTTAAAATAACGAACAATTTTTATATAAATCTAAAATATAGTAACACATATTTAAAATATTTCATTCTTCCAATCATTTTGGAACAAACGTTCCCCCAATTGTTGAAAGGGTTTTGTTAAAAGGTTGAAAACCAAGCAATCGCCATTTTGTAGGAATTATACTAAGCTATAAAGAATTTCAAATGCTTCGACATGTCTTAAAGGAATGTGCTAGAAACCCAAGGCTACAGTTTGTGATGGGGCTGAGCAATTCATCACTGCTACGGGCAGTGGTGTTGTGCTAATTTTTTTTACCGGAACGCGTATATATAATTATATAGACAGGGCCGATCCTAGGTAGGCGGCCGCTCTGTGTGGTCTCATGTCCCAAATTTAATGACGGGGGGGGGAGATTTCCCCCAATTTTCGCCTGTCACCAGGATCGGCCCTGTATATAGCATAAAAAGGAAAGGAAACGAAAATCATTACGAAACCCATTTTGTGTATATATACATATATATATATATATATATATATATATATTACAATAATAGGAACGTTTAATAAAAATTAGTTGACAAATTATAAAATACGCATAGTAGATACTCAAACAATATTGCATAAATATTTTTAACTATACATGAAAACACTAATAGCTTTTATAAAATATTCCAAATAGGATTATGTTCCAAATAGGATTATGTTCACACTTTTTAATCGACACTATGACTTACGTAGCATGCATAGAATATTTTGCTAACACTAGTACTTATTAATCTTATTATTACATTGTATTGGTTCGGTTCAAATCCTTGTTTATAATAATACTTATAAAAATTCGTCAAAATTTAGAAAAAAAAATCAGCGATTCTTTTTAATTTTTTTTCAATACGTCAGCCAATTCTCGTTATCAGAAATCATCTTTAGTTCCGGAACGCGTTCCTGTCCAAAAAGGAAGTACCGGAACGACGTTCCGGAGCGTTCCGGCTCGGCAACACCACTGGCTACGTGCTCAATAAGTGTTCATTAAAGTTGGTACGAATAATTTTGTGCGTCTGTCAGGGAATATAGATTAAAACCACATTCGCTTGGATTTATCTGAGGTGATCACCGATTTCTTTATATTTTAACCCACAATAATTATCGGATATTATTTTTCTTTGATCGAACTCAGAATTTGGTTGTAAAGTCGCTACTAGGCTTAGTTAAACAGATTATGCTGGAGAAATGCAAGTTAAAACAATAACCATTTTTCCTCTTTTCTAAGCGCTTGTAGTTGGCACTACAGTGTTTCGTGATGGGCTGCGATAATATGATGTGAATATATCATGGCAGTAAACGCATGATCATGCTTCATTCAGGATATTGCATGTTGGTTTGCTGTATGCAAACCACTATCAGAATACTCAAATGAAAGTTTAATTAGACATGTTTTTATTATTTCTTATGATTTGCAAGAAATAAAAATTTATTTTTGTGCCACTAAACTACGCAAACCATTAATATGAGCGATGAAGTATTATCTAGAAAAAATGAGATGTTTTTTTTTTAACTGCTTTCAAATGTACTTTTGAACTGCTTTCAGGTATTAAAATATGTTCTTAAATTAAAATATTTTTAGTTTATAAAAAAGTTAATCTTAAATATAAAATTATTTTAAATTACATAGAAGTGTTGGAATATTACCTCTCTTTAGATATTAAAATTTAGTTCCTTTGAAGGACAACTTATGGATAATGTTTTGCTTATGTCTTACATATGTATGATTAATCATATGTCTTTTTACAGAGAGTAAGTATGGATATTTATTTTGCTTCGATATTTCACAAAACTATTGTTTTTTTTTTGTAAATAATTTTTATCGGTCAGCCCAGACATTAATGAAATAGCATTTATATTACTGTGTTTTTGGATACGAAATTTCAAGACATTCTAGATTTATATGAAATATTTCATAGTTACATTCCCAAAAACGATTTTTGAAGTTTAGAATATCTTATACATTTGTCTTAAAACAGAGAAATGTAATTTTTTTCCAATTATTAGATTTCTAACTGAAAAAATTATGTTTTTATATTTTAAAGTTATTTGTATATGACATTAAGTATCTCCGTACTTTCATATTTAATAAATACTGGGGATAAGCTATCAGCTAATTTTTCAATCAATCATCTTTTCTTTTATTTGTATTTCATAACTTCTCTATAATGATGAAATTTATAAAAAAAAGCTATAAATTGATAAACAAGAAGATTAGAGTTGCTGAAGTTTAATATAGGGCCCTGCGATATTTTCACTAAGTATTTTCTTCTTCACTTTACATAAATCACGTAAAATTTTGTGATTATATACATTAAACACACATATACTGAATTATTGGGAAAGGATACTGTTAAAAATGACTTTTTTTGAAAATATTTATATGTATTGTTTAATAGTTTTCTTATATTATATCAGAAAATAAATTGAAAATCACCATTTACTTTATAACCGCCTTCAATGTATATGTAAGAATATAATATATTCATATATTATCCGTATACATACCTGTAATACTATTGAAATAATTAAATTTCACAATTGTGTAATTCCTTTCACATGAAAATTGTTATGCGATTTCATTAAAATACCATGACAAATAGCCTAATTACATTTTTACACTATTTGCTTAAGTTATAAAAAAATGTAACATATTTAAAAAATTTTAAAAACCATATTGCAATAATTTTATTTGAAAATATCAGTAAATGTTGGTAGTACTTTGCAATGCTAATGACTTTTATATCTCATCGCCTCATCACATAATGCTAATTTCCCAGTCTACATGTTTTCTTCATGATATTGCATATTATAGTAGTTATAAAAGCCTATAAAATATTTAAATGAAAGTTTTCTTAGATATTTTATCTTTATAATAATTTACAAAATATGTTCATTCTGAAATTTTTAATTTATTTTGTATCACAAAACTGAGCAAAGAATTAATGCGAACAATTCGAAAAAAATGAAGTATTTTAAATTGTTTAGTTATTGAAATATGAACTTCAATGAGTTGATTTCACCTTATCAATAAAGCTAATCTTAATTGTAAAATTAAAGTAATTAATTTAGAACGTAGGATTGTAATAATCCCTTTTAAATTCACTCTGATATCACATTTGAGTTCCTTAATGTAATGAATTTCTTATCGATGTCTTAAAATATCATAAAATTTTGTTTGTATCCCTTAAATATGCATTTGTTTGTATTTTCTTAACAGGGAGTAAGTATGGATATTAATTTTGCAGATATACTTTACAAAACATTTTTTTTTTTGGAAATACATTTTACATAACAATCCAGATATGTTTTTTGGATACGAGAGTTTTAGACAATTTTGGTTTTAATGAAATCTTTCATAGTTAAATTCCCAAAAATGATTTTTGGAATTAGAATTTTTCTTAATTATTTCTCCTGTAACAGAAAACAATTATCTTAAATTTTGAATCATAATTGAAAAAAATATATTTTAATAATGTTATTAGCTTAAGACATTATTCATATTTAATACATTTTTCAATTAGACGTTTGAGAATTCAATACATGTAAATGTATTAATTTTCTAAAGCCATCAATGTAGTTATATGATTTTTAGAATTCATACTTTATTCTAACAGGTACGTTATATATTTGAATAATAGTTCACAATTAATGTATTAATACATTAATTGTACTTTAAAACATTAATAGGTCAGTTTTTTATATTTATGCTTTACAAATAAATGTGAAAAACTGTCCTATTTCATCTTGCATCAGAAAATATGGATATACTTTTCTTCCCAAATTTGAATTTTTGAATAATATTTAATCAAAATTCTGAAAATTAGAATATAATTGTTAATTTAAATAATTGTTTAATTAATAATCCTTGATTGTATATTAATTTCATAGCTTCTCTCTTTTGACAAAATTATTTGGAACACTATAATTTGGTAAAAGACAAGTTTCTAAAAATTATTTTAATTAATATACGAACTTGAGAATTTTTCACACACTAAAACTTTCCTTCTATACTTCACATAAATAATGTAAACTCGTTAGATTATACAGATTTAACACGAATACACTAAATTATTTGGAAAGGATATAATTTATTTTATGTTTATTATTATTTCACAAAATTATAGTTTTTGAAACATTTCTTATATATTATTTAATAAATTTCTTATATTATGCGTGCACTTTGCAAAATAAATTAAAATCAATATTTAATTTAATACTATATTAGTTTTTAATGGATAAGTAAGCATACAATATTCACATATATTATGTGTGTAATAATACTAAGAAATAATTAAATTTCATCACCATGTAATTGATTTCATGTAAAATTTGTTATGATCAAACTATTGTTAAAAATGTCAGCTGCTTAAAAGATTTAGGCTTTTTTTTCACTGTGAATATTATCAATATTGTTGAAATTTTGAAAAACTTATTTTACAAAAACGTTCTTTAAAAATATCGGTACATGTATGTTGAATCTAAGGTGAAACTAAATGCTTAGCTTTCAGCAAAACTATATTTCATTTTTATATTAAATATATAATTTTTAATTATTTCTGTTAATGAAATTATTTCATGTATTGCAGTTTCGACCAGAATTTGATTTAGGTAAGTGATCACGATGAGGAATTTATCTGCTCAGTGCAATGTTTACAACTATTGTTTTTTATTTTTACTTCTTGCTACTTGATTTCTTTATCTATATTAAGGACTAAAAGATATTATTATAAAATAAACTAGACACAGAAAAATTTTACGAGATTCAATGGAGACCATAACCAATGGATAGGAAAAGCAAAAGTACCACAATTTCCTTCGTGAAATTAGAAGAATTCCGAAACAGTTTGGTAAATCTTTTAAAATAAACATTTTGCGAGGTCCAAAACAATATTCTTTAAGTTTTAAATTAAATACAATTGCTATAGTCAAAATTTTGTAAAGGAACATTATATTATTTTTAGTCAACCAGATGCAGATATTTTGATATACCTCTATTTTATATGTTGTCGATGTTCTCCCTTCATTTTTGGAGAAAAATTCAGCCAAAAAAGCAGAATATTGATTTTATTTGTGTGATTACTTTTCCTCTGTTTCTTAAATAAGAATGTGAATGAGATAAAAGCTAATTACTTTTTCGTATGTGCCACTTTTCCTCGATTACTTTTATTAATCATTAAAAATTACAATTTTTATGTTATTTCAGATGCTTAATGTATGTTATTTTTGAGATGATTTCATGATAAAAAATGGCAAAAGTTATTTTCGATTATTGATTCATTGAATATCTTTGAAATTACACGAGAAAAATGATGTTTATTTGAAACGGTAAAATAAATTTTCTCCACGTACGCCAGGATTTTGAATTGATGTATGAATCTTCTATAATAATAAAAGCAAGTGTAATGTGTCTGTCCGTTTGTCTGACCGAGCTCTCCAGCCAAATCTATCGCACGCAGGGACCTGGAATTTTTTACACGGAAGCACAAGGGGGCTGGCCACCAGACCTCGAAGCCCGATTTTCGATTTTTGAGTTAGAAAAATTTTAAAAAAATTATTAATAAAACTTCTTCTCGAGATCGCTGCTCGCCGATAGCTGATTCCGGGGTTGTACCAGCTCCTTTTGAGAAACAATTCTGGCGACCATCTTTTGGAAAATTTTCCGTTTAAAATATTTAGGATATATTGTTCCTTTTTATCGACGGGGAATGTTGTGTGTGTGGGGGGGGGAAGAGAGAGAGACAGTCTACGTGTCCTACATTACTATTCCTGCGCTATTCACTTATCTGCATTTTCTAAATGCACGGGCAACGCCGGCGGGTACAGCTAGTGTATAAATAATTTTGCTCTTGCAATTTCATTTTGACTAGAAACACATGTCATAATTCACATTTAAAATGAGAAAATTCGTTCTTTGTCAAATATTTTTGTTACCAATGGAAAATACTGTGCAACATAAAGTTAGCCATTAAATATTTTAGAAATTTATTTTCTTTTTAAGTTGTCAACCATGGAATTTTAAAGATTATGTTTTAGAATTTGAATATTTTTACTGGAGGCATACGTTCGGTAGTAATAATAAAGTGAGTTGGCTATTAAAGTTTATCTAGTATGTGTCATAGTGACCAAATTCAATGGATGATAGTGATGGGGATTTGAAATCAAGTCATGAGTCTGAATTCGCAACTTTATTTCTTGAATTTTACAGAATTTAAATTATACAATTGCAGACCAGTTCCCTATTTTATTTAGGTCTTCATAATAGCAGATTTGTGTAAACTGTTAACTGTGAAAGTGGTTTATTTTACACATATAGCATGAATCTAAAGATTTACAGAAACTCTTTATTCGCAAAAGTATCATTGTATCAAATTTTATTAGATTATGTGAAAATACGTGATTAATTTTTTCGTTGAAATTAAAAAGGCTTTATCGAAAGATTTTATAATTTTAAGAGCGTTTGTAAATATTTTTTAGTACATTTTATAGATAATTGAAAGAAATAAAATAAAATTTGGGTAAGATTAATTAAAAGCATTTGCTGATTTTTTTGTCGTGACGCAATTGAAATAAAGACATATTTAAAAAATGATATTCACGTCCAATAAAATTTCCTTTGAGGCTTTGAATTATATTCATTTTTTTTATCATGTTACGTAAATTTGTGTGAAGACATTTTCATAATCTCATATTTAACTTTATTATTAATTTTTTTTTATTTAGTTAAATGGAAAGAAGAATTTGGTAAGTATACTTTATATTTCAATGTGTATAATTATAATTTAGAAGTATTAAAGTTCATTATCATTATGAAAAATCACAAATATAATGTAAGACTTCTGACTCATATATATATATATATATATATATTAGGTTGGGGAAAAAGAAATCCATTATTTTTACGTGAACTTTATGTAACTTCTTTTGGATTCACTTTGTAAAAAGGTTTAAAACAGCTTTCATGTAGATTATTAGGTCTTGCACGTTACGACTGCTGACATGCGGTTAACTTTGATCATTTTTGATATTTTATAGACATTTTGGACGATGCTGTATCCACATGCGAGGTGCATCTCTAACATCAAAAATACCCGAATGGAATCGACGAAACAAAAATTGTACGTAACTGGTTCTTACAGTCTTATATAGGACGATAAACACCTTTCACAATTTTAGCCACCCGGCTATCTTTTTCGCCGTTACATTGTACTCGTAACTGAATTAATCAAACAAAAAAAACCGCAAGAGGATATTTTAGTGTCAAATGTCACCTTTCTAACAAGCATAAATCTGAAATTGTTAGATAGATACCTCACGAGATATCGATCACTACAGACGTCTACCGAAAAAATAATGGATTACTTTTTCCCCAAACTAATATATATATATATAACATAAAAAGAACATATTATCGACAAATACAGTTGGAACGGAACTGTGTAAGCAAAATATTTGGAAAAAAGCTGCTATTAGAAACCCTTTGTAAGAGATGAAAATCAAAAACACTTAATATAATGGAGAAAGCAATAAAAAATATGGTTTTTAGTTCAATGGAAACATGTCTTTTTCTGACGAATTTAATTTCTTTTTACTCCTCATTGTGTCATGGATTTATGCGTGTTTAACGTCCGCAAAATAACGTTACGGAATTGATGGTGCAATGGTTTTGTGCTTCAGCTGGTGTTCTAAAATTGTCACCATACTTACATAGCTCTCATAAACTTCACGGCCCTTCCCGTAATGAATAGCAAAGTGAATCTTCTTGTAGTACGATGAGTGAGTGGAAGGTGGCCACGCCCTCTCGCCCTGGGTTTGTAGAACTTCGTTGGTTGGTGACGTGTCCACGTAATCTGTGATGTCTTAAATCAATGACTAACGTCGAAAGCCATTGTGGCATGGAGAGGATGATGTCAGCTCAAGTAGTGATTTCTACACCTCACCTGGCTTCAAAATTATGAGGCGCGATGGATAAGTTATCCAAACCCATTAGACTTAAGTCCATTATGTACATATATCACCAAAATATAGATAGCTCTCTTCACTGAATATGTCGTTTTTTTACCCATAATGTATTTTCTAAAAGGTAGACTTTATTTCCATCTGGAAATTGTACCTATGGTTATTAGTTGAGTCATCTTTTTACTCAAGTGGATCTGTTAGAATATGCTTTCGGGAAACTGTGTACTCAGATGCTCACCAAGAATCCCTTCTGTCTGTTTTTTGAAGAAATAGCATGATGTGCTTAACCTCTTCTTGAGTCTCTCCCGAAGCTAGAATGCTACCCTCATGAGGAAAGATTCAGTATTCTCCAACCACTATAGAAAACTTCCACGTGTCAATTCTGAGAGAGTTAAAATGGTTTAAGTATCTTCATTATACCAGATTTGTCTTGACCGAAAATTAAAATAATTAAAAAAAGAAAACTCATGTTTAGTACAATAATTAAAATTTGTTGCTTGATTTTTGTCATAACGAACTGAGATAAAGACAATTTATTTTCATATCGACAATAAATTCCTTTTATGGATTGAATTATTGTTAATTCTTTTGTGTAAATATTGTACAAATTTGATTTCATGATATTTTTATATAGGTAATCTTGAAGCAGAACTTGGTAAATATACTTTAGATTTTATTATCTATAATTATAATTTAGAAGTATTAAGTTTCATTATCATTTATCTCTAATATACTGTAAAAGTTCTGACTTTATTTATGAACTATTATATAAAAATATGCAGGTAGATAATGATGGCTATTTAATGTTAATAAAAATACATAAAATGCAAATATAATGTATAATAAGGTGAATGAATGCAGGATTGAAAAATATAGTTCGAAAGGAATTGTATAAACAAAATATTTGAAAAAGAACTGCTATTGTAAATACCTTATGAGGAATGAATATCGAAAACGTCGAATATAACGAAATCAGCACTAAACAATTAGTTTTCGTTTCAACAATGTGAAACCTGTCTCATTTAGGCCAAATCCATTTTTTTCTGTTTTTAATTGCGTCACGGCTTTACGTGTTCTAATCTCTCGCAGAGCCTTACAACCAAGATTATATCTGTACCAGAATGATGATAATTCTGTTATGGTGTTGTGCTTCATCTTATGATCACTTGTCAGCATGCATGCAGCTTACGAAGTTCTGTAGCTTCATTCCATTTTCCGTTAACATCAGCAAAATGATGCTTCATTTGCCATTGTGAGTGCTTAGATTAGTGAACACATTCTCTCTCACTGTGTTGGCAGAGCTGCATGGGTTGATTACGTGTCCGCGTTCCTCTGGAGTGGAGTTGCGATGGACAAGAGGGGGAAAACTCAATTGTGACCTCTCCACCAGACCGAGGCTCAAAATAGCAAAGAGAGGTAATGCATGAGTATTCCCTATCCATTACACTTTATGTTCAGTCCGGCATTCACCTGAGTACATACATATCAAAAAATAAAAATAGTTCGCTTACGTTGAATATGTAATTTTCTGACGGATAAACTGTGTTCTAAGACGCAGATATTTTTCCGTTTGGGTATTGCGTGATTATATTTCACCCATTCACTCAAATTCAATCTGTTAAGGTTTAAGGAACACGAATACTCAGATGATTACTGTCCGTAACCGTGCTCAGTTACACCGTTACACCATGGAGCCACAATTGTCAATTTTTAAAGGAATAGTGATATGTCTTTATCCTTTCCTTACATCCCTCCAGAAATTAGAACGATTTCTTCATTAAGTGGGGTGCATAATTTCACCAACCCTTAAAGAAAAATTGCATATTTCGACTCAAAGAAAGTTCAAATGGTTTTGGGTATCAATGGCACTCACTCATCATATTATGTAGCCTAAAGTTCTAAGGATTTTTCATTATTTTTGACAATCAATGTAAACTCATTACCCTTAGGCAAGAACAATATAGACGCTGGTGAGCAAATTGCAAGGAAAACAGGAGGCCAAACAGATAATTAGGATAATATTCTTTGTTGAAGTTGAATAAATTTCTTAATTTATCTCATATTTCTCGAGGAATTTATTAAATGAAAATTCATTTGGAATGTAATAATCGTACGATGCAAAACTTTCTATAAACCATGAATAACAATGTTTATTGTTCAATAATGACGGGTTACAGAATCAGAAATCGAGGTAGTACACATTTTGTTCTAATTGCCATAGATTAAGTTATATTCATGGTAAAATCCCTAACTGTTCTGTAACGTAAGAGGGATATCCTTAAAACAATATTACGAATGTTATGTACATTAGCTTAAGCCGGTGAGACAATAAAATTATAAACTAACAAAATTTATATAATTTTTTCGATTCAAAATGATTTAATTTTTTGAACATTCTGTTGGCTTCATCAAGTAAGGCCAATTTAATTTTTCTTCTAGAAATTATTGTAATTTTTTTATTAAAAAATGAATATTTTTGTTTAAACCCCTTATATTATGGCTTGCAAATGTTTGTAAAAACGTTTTTTGAAAAAACATTCATATATTTTTCCTGATATTTGTTTTCTTTCTTGAAATATTTTTTTAAATTAAAAAATATAATATTGTTTTTTTTTTTCACTCTTTAGATGCCTGAAGATGACGCCTTTGAAGACAATTAAAATGTGATCTTTGTACACATTTCTTATTAATAAAATGGAAGAAATTTAGTTTTGTGAATGTTTCATTTCCTTAGAGCATATTTTACTCTAATTTTTCTGGTTGTATCAAAATGCAATTATTAATTACGAAAAGAAAATGAATCTCTGCACATTTTTATTAGATTATCGCCCTTTTTTCACAAATATATGGCTCTGGTGATCATTGATTAAACTTAACATTATATTCTTTCACGTAAGTGGTGCATGCGTTGTATTTTTTATTACGATAATATCTTTAAGTTGCAATTCTACTAGGACAATTTTACAGACAAATATGAAACCCTATGATTTAAGAAATTGTCATGATAATCTATGAACATCTAAATTGAAATATTTTTATCAAGTTCTATGACATGAGAATAATATTACATTTCTAAAAAGTTATTATTCTATTTAATTAACCTGTGGCTTCTCCAATATATATTTAATTACAGTAAAATAATAAGTGTTTAGGTGAAAGTGTGTCATAATTCAATTTACCGAAATTAGTAAATTTGTAACAGAAAGTTTACTCTTACCTTATTCGTTCAGGGATTAAAATTCAGCACTATATCATCTTCATTCAAATTAATGATCTGTGAATAAGAAAGAAAAATTCTTCAGTATCCATATTTATTACTAAAAATATTGTAAAGGAACAGATATGTTTACGAGAAATTATTTACAGTATCTGATTTCGGTACGCAAGCATATATATTCCTTACGGATTATTATCCAGAATTCTATTTTTTTTTTTTTTTTTTAACTTTGAGTATGACGTCTTAAACTGATGTCATTACTGTTCAATAACAAAGAGGGTTACATCATTTTTGACGATCGCCAAGATTTTCATCAAACTATTCTCAACAATGTAATGCAAATTATCACAAGTTTCATTTAAAAAAAAAAAAAAAAAAACCTTTAAATGGTAAGGACATATCGAAATAAAACATTTTAAGCATCAATTAAATTAAAATTAACATAAAAATGTTTTCTTAATAATGAATCTAAAATTGAAGTTCTGAAATAGCTATTACATAAAATTCCAAAAAAAAAAAAAAATTTCTTGCTGTAAAGAAATGTTTACTTCTATATGGCGAGCGTTTTAACCTGTTTAATCAAACACCGTATGGAAAAGTTCTTTCATCAAGTTCAGTTTCGTAGTGAAAGTTCTTCATTAGTTCTACTGCTATTATAGCAGTTAAACTTTTCTGCAGGTGTTACATTGTCTCTTGGAACTCTTTTTTTTTTTCATTCATCTAACTTCTAGAGGATTTAGTCTTAACACTAGAAGTAGAATTACTCCATTTAGTCATCAATTGTGCAAGTCCAATATTCCCATCAACTGACGTACAAACTTGCATAAAGGGTCATTTTTGCTAAGGGCCAATCCAGCAAATTTCATGATTTCATTGGATCATCTAATTTAATGGGTGTTGCAGTTTTTCTTTCAAACTAACTGAGTTGTCCCAAGTCCACTGAGCAATAATGTCTTTAAGCACTTTGGAAAGCATTTTTAGTCTTTAATTTTACAGGTGTAATATCCCCATCAGATGACATAAAGTCTTCAATCGCTTTACTGAATCAGCCTTTTGATGTTATCGCTAGATGCTAGTGATAGTCCATAAATTCAAGTATTTGTAGTGTTACAATTAGTTTAAAGAAATGATGGACCTTGTGTAGATTTTTATTAGTATTATTCGAGATAATAACAATTAAAAAAATTAGTAAGTAAGTATAAGTAATAAGCTGACAGTCAGACAAACTCCAAACTCGTCAGTGATAAAATTTGGAACTAACTCGTTTACATAAAAAGTACTGCTATTGAAGATTCTACGCCTACGGCAACATCCCACCCCACTCTGCTTTGCAAAACAGTTTTATAGAAGGTGGTTATATTATAATATTAAATTCTTTTTCAGAATTATATTAAATATAAAAGAATGTGTGAACGAAAACATAGTATATATTTTCAAAATCTTGTTGGCATACATATAAAATCAGTAAATCTATCACTTTTAATAAGTCAAATTTTATAAAATATTTGAAAGCATTTACACAAATTTTACAATTTTTATACGTCATTAGGTAACGTACACAATTTAGAAACACTTCGTTTAAAAATACCAAATTGCGCTTTTATATTAGCTACCCTTACACATCAATATACAAAAATAAACCCATCTATAAATATGCATCTTAATAAAATATACCCATCTTTTCCAGGGTATATTTTTACTGTTTGACCAATACACTTTTTATTTATTGATATAATCTCTTCTTTAAATAGAACCATATCTTCCAATATTTTCCTTTTCAAAACTCCATTTATTTCTTTGTTGCACAAATTATATTAATCACTAAGATTCCAGTGTTTCCAAATTGATTGCATTGCCCTTATAATTCTTTCCCATCTGCTTAAGACCGGTTTCATTTGAATTTAAATAAATTAACTCAACTAATGCTGCAATAGATCGACCAATAACAAAACAAGCTGGTGTTAATACACCAAGTTCTTCGATATCTGAAGAAAGGGGAGTGAAGAGACGTAAATTTAGATTCCTTTTACCTCTACCTTAATCGTGAGTAATTCTCCATAACTTTACTGACTATCCTTTAAAACGATATTTAAAACTTTTCACAGCCCCTTACCATAAGCCTCAAAGCTCTAGTGGAAATTAAGAGCTCTTGGTGTCTTTCCATTCAATTCCTTCTTCACTTTAATATTTCTTAACATTTTCATATGCCTATACCATTATTTAACTTCTTTTTTTGCTCAAAAAAGGTTAGAAGAATTGCGCGAAATGATTGAGGAGCATTTTTTCTACGGGAAAACAAAAAATCATTGATTCTTTTTTTTTAAACAAAAAATCATTGATTCTGATTTTAGATCAATTACTTCCAAAATAATGCCTCAGTAACTAAACAAACAAATATGGAAATATAAGTTTTATGTAAAGGCCATTTTTCTTGATACTAATTTTTAATATAAAAGGATAGACATTTCGATTCCAAATACATTAAAGGTATAGTCAGGGTTAATTGTTGCACCCATTAATTACTCAGTTGTTTCGGATTACATTACAAGACATTTATGTATAAGATTCTGCATATATTTCTGCTATTTAGTGGCCAATATTTTTGACGTATGTAATAGAAGAGATTCTGAGCACCAACATGTAAGTATTTTTATGATAGTAATCAATAATTAAAGATGCTAATTTATGTTAATTAAGTAGCCGAATGGGATGCTTACTCAAGAAAGATTCATTTGAGTTTTGTTAATGATCTCCATCTCTAAGCAAACCCTGATCATCTATGAAGAGTTATATATGAAGGGATACCTTTTCGATAACAGCAACTCTGCATTTCGATGTTATCAGGTTCAGGGATGTCTTGTCTTCTGCCTTTATTTCAGCTAAGATAGCAGCTCCATATTCCTTTTGGCTGGCATCGCGAAAGGCATTAATTTTGATGACATTACATAATCTTCAGTATTATCCAGGACCAGTCTTGGAATTTTAATCTCTTTTAGATGAGGATTCTGAGAGACCCAAAGCAACCATAGTCTTTCGACCTCGGATGGTAAGGCGTTGTCCAGTGGTAGCTTCAGATGGCATAGTGTTTGAATCAAACATTTTGCGTTAATGGTGAAAAGAGTAATAATTCCAAGAGGATCGAAGATTTTTCCAACAGTTTTCCGGATTGTTCGTTTGGTAATTTTATCAGAAGCGTTCATATTCGAAAATTTTCGTCTCGAAAATGTGTCTGATTCAAGATTTCAATCTTTTCCCAGCACTTTGGTAGAGTCAATAATCACATAATCTGTAGAAATTGAAGGGATTTAGATCAAAATGTTCCAATGTTCAATTAGTTCTTTGTTGTTAGATAGCCATTTCCTGATTGACACTTTAGCAACGTTCATGATTTTTTTGCTTGACGAGATAAATTTAATGCTTCTTCAATGCATTCTCCATCAGCAATTTAATAATAAACATAGAAGCCTAAAACAGTCAAGAACTGTTTTAAGATATTTCTCAGTAAACTGAAAAATGTGGTGTTTTATTGTAGCAGAAAATAAAAGTGGACTTGAGTTTAGTCCAAACATTACACGTTTGAAACGATAAATTTGGGTATTTGGTCGACAGTATGTCAGTTGATTTTCAAACCTCAAGAAACGAACTGCATCCTTTTGATCATCTGCAATATATATTGATCATTAGCGATTTGGAGAAATATCTTTTCTAGATCAGATATGTGGCAATTTTTAACTGCCTGAATTTAAATAACAAATCAAGTAAATTTGGATTTAAATTAGTCTTATGTATAAGCAGTCATTTAGAGATAGCCTATTGTTTAGATGTGATCTTGCATTAAAAATTGTTTTTGTAGTCAAACTTTCTTTTTTATTATAACTGTGTGGGGTAAGTAGTAGTTGGTCGGTCGAGAAGCCCGCTTTCTTCCTCAACTTTTTCTATGATACCTAATCGTAAATATTCCTCAATACTCTCTTTATACTGTAAATACAGCTCAATTTTATCAAAAACAAATACTTTCTTAAGATAAAAAGATGTCGTTTATCTACGGGATAATTGTTAAGTAATTCTTTCCATGATTTCCTTCATGGAAATTTATCTACATAACAAGACCATCTTCAAAAAGTGTGTTTATGTAAATTTCCATTGCATTATCTTTATTACGTATAATGAGGTTTTATTTTATTCCCAAAGATTCAAGGTAAAAAAGTTGTTTAATATTACCTTCTATTGACTGAAACTCATAAACTAAATAAGTGTATTTTTCATGGTTGAATTTCATTTAATTTACCAGTTATTATCCATACGAATTTCAAATTTTCGAAAAGTAAATTTTCATTAAATTGATAATTTTCCGATATTAATTTTCCGGTAAAATTAAAGCTACATTTATCAATGGATGCAGTTTTCCCGGATGATAAAATATCAAATCTGCTAATTGTATAAAATCTGGGAATTTAATACTCGAAATATCTACATTTGTGTTCAAGATTAAGCAGTTATATTTTTTATGAAAAAATATTCCGTTTCCTCTTCAAAGGAGTTAGAATTGTAGGAAACAGTACCTTTCAGTTTTGTTTCTTACGTTTTGAACAGAACCATTCAATATATTCGTTGATGTATTTGTTTTTTCTTTTTTTATTCATTAGGTTAATTCGTGAGTCATAGTGCATGTATTATTTATTATACAATTCGTGAGTCATAGTGTATATAATATTTAGACAGCTTCAGCTGTCTAAAAAACACCTCTCCTTAATAAACCGGCTTAGATTTGCAGAAGCCAAACAGCTAGATGCTAAAAAAACTGACTTTTTATTATTGTTTATATTCTGTATTTCAAATGGGAAATTCAAAGCCATCGACGAATTGCTCTCCGTATAAGATACTGAATTTTAAATTTTTTCTTCCGCTGAGCGAAGTGGTATTCTTGTTTGAGTCAGAGACGACCAATTTCTGAACACTGCATAATTGCATAATATACGAGTGTGTACGTGATTTGTAAATTAGGTAAAAAAAAATTTTATGAATATATTTACTTTTCAAATATAAAATTATTAATTGCTTTTAAATAAAATCTATTTTTCTTATAAAATAAAATAACTTATACACTTACAACTTCTACTACTTCAACTTCTACTTTACCAGACAAATTTAACTAACAAATTTAAAAACTGACGAAGGAGTGGCGTGTCCAATGGCATCCACCTCAGTGCAACACTTCACGTCATGACAGGCAAATTGTTCTAATGGAAATTTCGGATCGCTCAGCCACATCACCAACCATAGCACAGCACATTATATCTGTAACGCATTACCAGTATCTGCGCTTACCATTCGACACCATTTACAGCAGAGTGGTCTGTCCGCAAGACGTCCATTGCTTCGTCTACCCTTGACGCAGAACCATTAATTATTAAATTATTAATTTCTTCAGACATTAAGCTTCTACATGAAATTACAGAAAAATATTATTAATACGTTTATATTTTAATCCATTATCCTGTTTCTAGTCAAAATAACTTATCTTTGTTTCCAATAAATACCATTTTTGCTCGACTAGCTTCTGAGATACTCAAAACTTCAATAATTGCAAAATCACGTGTGTTATTTCTTACGTAGATATCGTCGTACAAATAATATATATTTACTATACATTAAATGTCTTAAATAACATAAAAGCTATACAAATTGCTATTTTTTATGATTTCATGAAAGCATTTGAAGAAAATTGGCATACGCGGAAAAGTAATCAGCTACTATCTAATTCATTTTCAATTTTAGAAATAGGGGAAAGGTAATTACATAAGTAAAATCCTTATTCTGCTTTTCAGCTGATTTTTTCTCCAGAAATGAAGGGAGAACACAGCGACATCTTACAAAATACAATTGTACAGAATATTTGTGTCCGATTAATTCAAAATAAATTTATGTTCCATTAATAAATTTGGAATATAACGTTTATAATTAATTTAAACATTGAAGAACATTGTTTTAAATGTACCATTTTGTTTTCCCGCCTTATGTCTATTTTAAGCCATGTACCATGTTCTGGAATTCCTTTAATTTCGTGAAGGAAAGTGTGTAGTTATTTTACTTCTTTTAAAGACCCTTCAGTACCTAACCATCGATTATATTTTCTCCACTGGATCTCAGTTATTTTTCTCTCCATCTAGGTTTATAAATAATAACATCTAGTCTTCAATATATTAAAAATATGAGTTTAAAATTGCGAGTGTCAAGATGTAAAAGTAATATCTAAATATAACTACAATTATAAACACTGCATTTAGATATTTCTTTTGAATTTAACATAGAGACCACTCACCAGCTTCGGACTCTGGGCGAAACTAAAATACAAGAATTGGTTTCATTAATAAAAATAATAAGATTATGAAAAAATAACATTTTGCAGAATTTTAAGAACTTAGTTTGAATTTAAAAGTTTGAATATACTTAAAAATATTTTTAATGAAATTTTTTGAAAAATGACTTTTTTTAAAATTTTAATATATATCAGAAATTTTTAATGAAAAACAAATTGCTTAAAATGCTTAAGCTACTTTTATGCCATATTTTAATAAGTTTACCATAATAACTGACAATAATAAAAATAGTATTTCTAAAAATATTTGTGTACATTTAAAAGTAACAAAGTCGAAAAAATATCAATACTTACACCCTGTAAAAAATATTAATGTGTGATTAATTTTACAAATTATATGCGTACATATACATTAAATACAAATTATATACCATAATAACTGACATTAATAAAAATTGTATTTCTCAAATATCTGTGTACATTTAAAAGTAATAAAGTCAAAAAAAATATCAATACTTACACCCTGTAGAAAAATATTAATATTTGATTACTTTTACAAATTATATGCGTACATATACATTAAATACAAATTATATGCGTAATTATACATTAATACCTTTAAAAGAGATATCGAGTTTAATTTATTTTTCAAATTTTTGCATAATATACGAAAAATATTGAGTCACATTTCAGAAGGTTTTTCATTTAAATAATTTATAATTGTATCCTTTCCAAATTATTATCATTTCATTCATAACTGTATCCTTTCCAAATTATTTAGTGTATTTGTGTTAAATCCGTCATTATAACTGTCTCCTTTCCAAATTATTTAGTGTATTTGTGTTAAATCCGCATAATCATAAAATTTCACGTTATTTATCATGAGATTATAAATATAATTGGAATAAAATAAAAATAATTGGAATGCGTGTGTTAACATGCACTTGAGAAGAGAGAAGAGATCGTCGGTTTGCAATACGTGAATTGTCTTAAAGGCCATTTTTCTAGCATAAGCTTAAGCTAAACCTCGTAGAGAACAATGAGCATCTTTCGAGCAAGGTTCTGTGTACCATCGAAATAAAACGATAGCCTGTAGGGATTGCAAATCACAACTTAGAAAAATATGTGATTGTGTTGTGTGAAACCAAGAATTTTTAATCCCGCAATTGGTATCATAGTACGGTTATTTTGTTATATATTAAATAATTTCCATGTAATAAAAGAACTTACTTAGTTTTTAAGTACAAATTAATATTGTTTATGTAAACTTTCATATTTTTCCAATATATTTATAAAAAGATAGAAAAATATATACTTACAAACTGTTACAAGAAATCAAAGCAATGAATATGACAACGTAAGATTTATTAACTTATATATTAATAAAGCTTAAAGATATATAAAATCAATATTTTTATTTGATAGAATTCAAACTTCCTGTAGAAATACAGAAAATTAAATAATACTTTACATATATATTAAATATGTTAATATTCAAATTTTAAAGTTTAATTTTAGTAAATGTCTTGTAGTTCTAATAGTTAATTTACTTTTAGAGATGATATTCATTTGAGAATAACGAAATCAAACATTAAAACTGAAACAATCCATAACAAATAGTTCATTAAATATGCTAGATTTTTTTAATAAAAAAAGAATATTTTAATAAAGATAGAATTCTCAACTGTCTAATTGAAAAAAATATTAAATATAAATGTAAGAAGAAAATTATGTGATATAGAATTACCTTAGTATATTAAAATAAAATTTTTGTTTCAATACGTATTCAAATTTGAAAAAAGAATATATTTTTTGTATTTCAAGAGATAAGATTAAAATATTTTGTTTTTGAAAATCGTTATTAGAAACTTGCATGATTTTATAAAAAAAAAATCTTATTTGCATATAAACCCAAAGACGGTAATAAAAATACTATTTCTCAGATGTCTGTGTATATTTAAAAGTAACAAAGTAAAAATAAATATCCATACTTACACCCTGTAAAAAAATATTAACAAGTGATTAATTTTAGATATTATATGCATACATATATACCGAAGATGGTTTAAACGACCTTAAAAGAGATATCTATTTTAAATTAATTTGCAAAGCGAACGCATTAAATCATACATAAGTAAATAATCAAATGAAATCATTTATAACTGTATCCTTTTCAAATAATTTAATGTATATGTGTTAAAACTGCGTAAATCATAAAATTTCACATTATTTATGTAATGTATAGAAGCAAAGTTCAAACTAGAAATTCTCAAAAAAGTGCGGATATTAATTTTAAACAATTTTCAAAACCTTATGGTTAGTATATTTGTTGAATTTAAATGAATTTCATCAATACAGAGTAGCTTTGAAATTTTAAACAAAAGATGATTAATTGAGCCATTAGCTAAATAAACCGTTGTTTTATTATTTCAAAATTAATTATATATATATAGATAGATAGATAGATAACAGATAGGTAGAAAATAATTAGAATGGGATTTAACTTGAAAAAATCTTGAATTGTGTTAAGTCAAAACCAAAAGAATGTAATTTCAATCTGAACTTGCTGGATTCAGGAGGACAGAAAAATCCGATTGGACTGACCTAGATGCACCACTTCAAGTGATGACAGCCTCATTATGGCCATAATCATGTTGATCAGCCACATCACGGAACATAACATACTGTTTGGTGACTATTAATACCATTCTACATCCTTTACAGCTGAGTAGAGTTTCTGTGAAACGACAATTACATGGTTTAAACTATACACAAAACTTTTATTTTTTCTTCAAATATTTCCTGACGAAGGTACGATGAACAAAGGATATGAAAAATCAAATGGAAAGACATAATTTTTTACTTTGTTTTGTTTTTCTAAAACACGATGAGGGTCTGGTTCGAATTGGGTCTGGATGAGGGTCTGGTTGGATTTGATAACATTATTTTTCAAAGATTTCAAACTTCCTGTAGAAGTACGGAAAGAAATTATAAATGCTTAAATGTGCTAATATTCAAATTTTAAAATTTAATTTTAGTAAATAACTCGTAATTCTAAAATTTAACTATTAATTTTTAGAGAGGATATTCATATTTGAGAAACACCAAAATCAAACATTGAAATTGAAACAATCCATAAAATATAGTTCACAATTATTGGACTTTTTTCATTTTATGGATTGTTTCATTTTATGTGTTATAAGTTTCACGTTATATGTTATAGATTTTTTTATGCATAAATATAAATTTTCTGTATTGCATTCCATTGATTGCGAGGGAATTTAAAATTTGTCTTTAATATTAATGTTTTAAACAATTGATGTTTTATAAGTCTGCAGTTGTTATTTTGCTTGTTTTCAGTTTCCTAGGTAAAAAATAGGAATTAATAGCAAGTTATCGTAAAATCGAAATGTTTTAAACTAATAGTAATATAATGCATATTAGTATAAAGTACTTTAGTGTTACAATTAGAACACTGTGTGTAAATTATTATTATTGTTTATTTTATTAAAACTAGATAAAAAACGAAAAAAAATATTTTGAAAATCCTTTTTTCTGCTTATAGATAGCACCAATGGTAACAATCAACAGAAAGTATTTTAAGTCCATAGACAATGTGTTCATCTTTATTTTATTGTTCCAAGTACAGTAAAGTAAAATTTGCTAAAAAATGAGATATTGCCTGATAATAATGTTAACCACATATAAACTTTAAATACTCTTAATTTTCATATTTCCAGATTATGCGTATGAATTTTGTTGCCAAAAATTTTCTTTGGAACAATTTTTACTATTCCTTAACTAATTCATTAACTTTGTTTTTTTCAGAAACGCAGATATACAATGGTTTCTTTATGAAATTAACACTTGAGTGAATTACACAATTGATTCATTATATAAGATTTTTTTTTATCTAAAATAAAGTCTACAATTTTTTAATTAGCAAATGTTTTGGACTTTTTAAATATTACAAATAGTTTTATTTACTTAAAAATAACTTTTACATACCCCAGCATCTGAAAATTAAATTAAGACAAAATTAAAATTGGATGTGATATACAACATTATTTGTGAAAATCCATGTTAAATATTCATAAAATAGTTTATAGTAATAGATAATGATATAATAATTTTCTTATACAAGTGTATTTATAGAAATTTTGACATCTTTTCTTAATTTCTTAACATCTTGTGAATAATTTATATCAAATCCTAAGTTTAGTACTATATAACCCATTTAGTATATTTTATCTGCAGTTAAGCGTCGTTATTTCTATTTTCTTGTTCTCTGATGAATGAAAAATATGTAGTAATCCGAGTCTTACGCAATAAGATATTAATTTTAATATTTTCTTAAAACCAGCATTTTTCAGAGTTTTAATATATCCAAGCTCATTTGAATATTGTCATCAGTAATGAAAAATCAAATAATCACGAATCATTATTCTATTTGTGAAAAGCGTTCTTCTACAGGATTGAATGGAGTCTGGGTGAAAGGAAAGGACACTTACACCAGAAACTGATCTTGTATTAGAAATGCTGATCTTCACTTATCATCCGATAAACATACATCAGAATCTTGGCATTTGGCTAACTTACTTTATACTTTACAATTTTCATCAGTGAAATTTTTTGTCTGGCTTATAGATCCGGATATAACAATCAAGTCTTGTTTCAACTCACTGTGAATTTTGTTCAGTCAGAGATCTAAATATTCAACTATTGCTTATGATGTCTTTCGTTTTAAGTTTGGAGACAGGTATATATTTCTCCTTTAGAAATTGATCTCTTTGTGTAATGTTAGATATTTCACAAAGAAATTTATGATTTTGGATTCCGCCTTTATCAGCATTCATTACAATATATTTAAAAAAATGAAGATTTTTATTTAATTTTATACTATATTTTATTTTTTGAATTCTGTTGGAGAAATAATTTTTCCAGTGCTGTTTATGCCTTGATCCTTTTTCTTCTAAGCTGCCTACTAGTAATTCATTGGAGGTGGATAAAATGTATCAACTTTAATATTTAATTTATATAAATATAGGGGGTCTGTTAAAATTTTTCAAAATTCATTGAGTTTGTATATTAAGAACTATACATGAGACTTTATATCATTGTCTAAATTAGTGCATCATTTAAAAATAAATATTTAAAAATATTAAAAAAATATTTTATTTTCCAAATAGTTATTTTTTTAATCGCACTTTTTAGCTGTTAGTTAATGCATACGCTTTTTCATGTAATTATACCCAATGAAATCTTGCGGGCTTAACTCGCTAGTTAATAAAAAATGTGGTTTATTTTAGATATCAATTTTAAAATTGTCTTCTAAATTTTACGAACAAGTTTCAAAGATTATTAAAAAACGTTTTTATTAAAATTTATGGAATCTACTTACTTGCTGTTAGAAAAAGAACTGATAATAGAGAAAATAGGAAAAGAATTTGCAAGAAATCATATCTCTCCATTTTTGTCTTCAACAGATAAACGAGAATTTAATAGATTTAAAAATTTGTAGCCTGGTGTGAAAACCTGAACCTGATTGGTTGGCTCAGGAACGTCTTACATCTGAGTATATATCTTACCTAATGATACATTTGAAATATAACCGTTTCATCAGAAATGTTAAATAACGCGTTAAAATATAATTCTTTTCCTCAATGGGCGTTGGCAGGGATTCGTTATCCTGCGCCTGCTGTCGATTGTGACGCTCATCAAAGAAGGCAAATATAAGTATCTATACAATACATTCATTATAGAACTAACTCCATAAGTTTCATACGATTCGGTGACTGAATACAACTCCTGAAACCTTAGTTTGAAAGTGGAAAGTAGACAACTCTTGAACAAACTCCTTGAACACTTCAATAGTGAAAGCTGGCCTCTCTTTAGTACACACACATTGAATTGTCTTTCATCAACAAGGAGTTTTTCATTGCTGTATTTTCAATAATGTTACACCATTCGAATCAGTTTACAATGTTCTAATACGTTCTACAAAGTTATTTATATAATTGATGTAGTCCTTCACCAAATTCAAGTCAGAATCTCAGAATCAAAAATTAAAAAAGCTAGCGAATTAAGCGAATAAATTTGTGTTTAAAAATGGTATTTTAAAATCTTAAAAAATATAATTCTGAAAAAAATAATAAATTCCTTATTTTTTCACCTTTTCTTAGATAAAGACATTGAATTTCATCATTAAACTATCATTAGTCTATTATGTATATATGCATTGAGTTGATCGTTTATGAATTAAACTGTCACATTTTTTGGAGGGATTTAAATGACTTCAATAGATTTTTTAACTTCAATTATTGACCTCAAATATATGTATTGTAAAACCAGATTTTGAACAAAATCGTAAATATTGACACTTTTTGATGTCCAAAATTTTACCTCTAACTTATGCTATATTTTTAATTCTGGAGTATCAGAATTAAAGGAATTACAATGGAATTAAGTTCCATCTTAGAAAATAAGATGTTAGACACAAAACCGAATTTCTTCAATTTCATTGGCAACAAATCACAACAAAAAGTCTATTTTCATTAGAATCAAAGACATCAACTTCATTCTTCTAAATTGTTAAATGTATCAATATATAGAATATTTCAAGAAATAAAACAAATTTAAGAATAATCATATAAATGCTTAAACTATATTAAAACAAATATTTCTAAGATACAATATAAGAGTTTTAATCAAAAAAATACATTTTTAATGAATTACAATTATTTTTTAAAAAAGGCACAGTTTAGGCGTAGTTATTGGCTTCCAGAAAAGTATGTGAAAAATTTAAATATTTTACAGAAAATGTATTACTCACAAAAAGAAGTCGATGTGCCTGATATTCATTCTAAGTGAAAATGGTGATCTCAAATTTAATTTAATCCAAGCAAGCTTTTGCCATATTTACAAGATACCACGTGACTTTTGAAATCTGTTTTTTAGATATCCGATAAAATATTATTTAGCAAGCTCTGATGTTTTTAGAATAAAATTTTTACAATTCAGCCAAACCAAAGTATTATTGCGCTTTTAATTTTAAATATTTATCTAGAAATTCAATTTTTTTTATTTATTTTTGACACTTTTCACACAGTATCTTATATAAATTTCATTTAATCCTGCAAACTTCGTGTTGGTTCTTTCAGAGATTACTGCAGAAATTTGAACTGCTGAATTAAAAAATGAAATGGGCGTGCCTTAATTTCTTCCTTTATAAAAACTTATTCAACACATCTAGAAAATGTTTTTAACAAAATTTTTAATCTACGGAAAAAAAACAAGTAAAATTCTGTTATATTTATTTTGAATATCAAGTCATTCATATGCATTATCGAATAACTCTTGCCTATGAAGACTTATGTTTCTGCTTGAAAACACAATGGATTTTGTGTTATGTGTGATGATTTTACAATAAAAAATATAACATAATTTAAAGCAATTTATAAACAAAAAACTAACATCACATCGATTAATGGTTTTTGTTTTTTTGTTTGTCTACCTTTAAAAACGCACTTTGTTATTCATTGTTTATTTATGGAGAATATTTACAATAGAACGAATATTTGTTCTAGTGTTTTTTAAATGGTATTTTATTGTGAATGTGCTCCACAACAATTCTGAGATAAATTTTTAAAAAAAATACAACTTGCACTGGAAGCCAGAGAAGATCCAATACTTGGCTCCTAACATCCTCAGAGGTATTAATTTGGAATAGTAAACATGTTGAATCAAATTAAGAATTTTTAAGTTAGTGCTATAACAAGATTAATTTTCTTTTAGTACATATAGCTTTGAAAGGAATTGTCACAACAGTTTTTAGTCATCATTTGTAATATAACTGATTTGAATGAGAGATGATATTAGATGCTTATTATTTGCTGATAACGTTATTGATAGCAATAAAATTGTGACATGTCCCTACTTAAAGTTAAATTAACGAAGCACTGATGCCTGTGAAATTAATATTCATAAAACAGTTTTTCAATTTTTAATATGTCCACAAAGGTACAAAAAATTTGCTGGATCTTTTATGATCAAAAATTGGTGAAAAGGAATTATGTTATTTACTTAAACCTACAGTCTGACAAATGAGATTATTTTAAGAATATAGCTGAGAATTCCCCTGATGTAAACTCAAAATATTGCGAGTTATCGAGAGATTTTTTGCATACATACGGATTTAAGCAAAAGGTCCTTTCTATTGCATATAAATCCAATTTAAGAAATATTTTCAAGTATGGAGAAAAACTTCTTGCTACTACCTCTGTAAGAAGCAAGGACATCGTTGATGAAATTTAAATAAAACTCATAAAATTATCACGCGATCGACTAGTTCTACTGCTATTATTGCACAAGAAATCTGGAATAGAATTATTATCTCACATAAAAGAGAAACAAGTCTTGAAACTCTATGAGAGATATACAGTCTTTCATGGAATACATTACATCTCTGTTATTCCTAGATACATTAAAAAACATTTATAACTACTGCTAGGAAATTCAGAGAAAAATATAATCTTGACAATATTCCCTCTCACGAGCCTTTTTTGTAACATTCTAGAATCCGAATTACTTCCTACGATTTATCTATTGAAATATAAGAGACAAAATGGGAAACACGGCTCATTTATATTAAACCCTGCTCGTTGGAAGTTACTTCAAAAAGTTATTCTATTATTTCGTAGGAAGTTAAGTTTTCTTCTTCATGCAGTTTTCTTATAGACTTGCAGGGCGTAATTTTAGTTCTCTGCTCTTTCAATCATCTTCAACACACCGTATTCAGATCACTCTTAAAAGCTATTTACTCTGGTTAAATTCATATTTTCCAGTGAATTCCTAGAGATTGTGGCACCGTAACATTCTTAATATAAAGGATTCCAATGTCTAAAAACCAACTCTCCCTGTTTCTTTTTACTCTAGTTGTAAAAGTATGGCAAAATAAATTAAGAACTACAGTGTTCTTTCACCTCTTCACGCTTTATGTTTTGCGGCTTCCGTGCTTCGCGGGTTTTTCTATAATATTCATCAAAATATAAAAATAAAAATATACAACCCTGTGGGCAGATATATTGCGAAAAGGAGCATCGTTTCATGTTAATGTACGAGAAAGAAAGATTCCCCTGCATGTCAAATAAAGACATGAGTTGACTCCGAGTACATACCACAGGTTCTCATAAAGGTACGTGATTTGTTTCTGGTTTGACCTCGACCATTTAGAGTACGAGTTGATTGTCATCGCCTATGAGTTGATTGTCATCGCAGCATCACTAATATCTTCTCTTGTTGTATCTCGCCAGTCTTATACATTATAATGATTGTATCACATGCTGTATTTTAGTGTGTGTGACGATAACTTGTTTTGCTTTAGCGATAACTTTTTTTATAACTTTAACCCTTATAATGCAGTTTAATCACTAAGCCCCAGCGAAAGCTTCCCTCATGGGCACCCGAGAAAAAGAAGAAGATGAACATCAGCGAAAAATTGAAACTTTTCGCTGAGGTTTGATCAAAGGGAACGGAAGTTATGCATCTGTGGCTCACCATTACGGGGTAAATGAATCTTCAGTGTGGCAAGTCAAGAAAGAAAAAACAAACATCCCCAAATCTGCTTCAATAAAGGATCAAAACGTGTAGTAACTCCACGTAATAACAGAATTGTAAAAATGGAAGCTGCACAGGCATTGTTCATAGCTGATTGCTAGAACTCAGTATATTATGACATTAATATGATCTGGACAAAGGCCAAACCAAATCATGCCCGATGACAACAATGAAGAGGCTGACGAACCTCAAGTTTATAAAATCGTTGACAACAATGATTCCCCTTCTCGAGGATGGGGCTTTTGACCAGCAATAGTTAGTTTACCTCATTTCAAAAAAGATATGGCCTCAGAAATGTGCTTCTAAAGTGTGAAGCTTTTTTCTGCTGACAACGATATTGCTAATCCTTACGAGGAGGAATTTTCCTAACCTCATCAGTAAGGGAGGCTAACTCCCTGAACAAATTTTCAAACTGGATGAAAGAGTCTTTTTTGGAAGATGATGCCTTTGCGTACATACCTCTTCAAAGACGCAGTGAAGTGGCCAGGATTCTAGACTGCTAAAGACCGTGTTACAGTTATCATGCTGTTGGTTTCATGCTTAAGAGTCTTTTTTATAAAGTCAAAATTCCAAAAAAACAAAAATAAGGTTCTGTTGCCCGTCTTCTAGATACATAACTCCAAGGCCTGGATAATGAAAGCTCTGACCCTTGAATGATTCCTCCATTGCTTCATTCTCCAGATGAAACTGTATCAGTATGAGAAGGGTCTGCCCTTTAAGGGCCTTCTCCTGATGGACTGTGCAAAAGGCAACTGTTCTGCAATATAAAGGTGGGCAGATAGCGTTTCTGCCCTTGAACATTACATCTTAAATTCAGCAAACGGATCAAATTGTCATTCGTGCCTTTAAGGCACTCTAAACTCGCTTCACGATGGAGGATCTCATCTCTTCAGTTAACGATGCCAATGACAAAATCACTTTAAAATCATTCTGACACAGTTACAACATTGCTTCACTTTTGTTTAATGTTCAGAAATCATTAAAGGACATGAAGAGTGAAAGTATAAATTCTTACTGGAAGAAATTATAGCCGAACATGTGCACGACTATCCAAGCTTCACTTCAGAATACGTTCATCACTCAGCAGTGAAGAAGGCGGTGAGACTCTCTCACATCAAAAGGAATGAAGGATTTGTCGATATAAAAGAAGACATCAGCGCCTTATTGATTGCTCTTCGGACCTATTGACTGATTAAGACCTTGAGGTGACAAAGTCTGCAAGTGAGAAAGAAAACAAAGAGGAAGCCAAAGAAGAAATCGAAAAGTGTGGCCTTATTCTGGAGAATCTGCAACAATTGTGCAACATATTTAGAGCGATGCAACAATTTGCACCAGACATTGACGACAATATGTTTCGAGCAGACAAATTCAGAATTTGCGTTGACGGTGTTATGTCTTTGTACTGGGGAATTTTGAAGGAAAAGGAAAAACAAAAACAATAACTACCTGTCAGCATGTTTCTCTGCAAGATCTTAACCCAGGTTCTAGCGTCAGCGTCTCAAGCTTAAGATCGTCAGAGTGAGCCTAAGGCTTCTATGATTCAAGTGAAAGACTGCCCACCGCCATCAGCACAAAATTCTTCGTCTCTCTCAGAAAACAATGTTGATTAATGTATAACTGTATAAGATATTGTAATTAACATTTTAATTAGCACTGACACGTTTAGGTTAATACGTACACTGTTGTAATTTTTGTCTTGAATATGTAAAGTATAAATTCTGTTTACATATTTTGAGCCAGCACTGATTGTTTGCAAAGGTTGCTCTTGATTGAACATATCACGGCCACATATCGCACATATTTTCGAAAACAATTAGAGCTTGATTACAACATTTTGTCTTTCTCATCTTGTAAAATAATATCACTATCTCTTCCACTCCCTGGATAATTATCTTCGGGGAAAATTCTGCACCTATAAATGTATCTTCCAGAACTCACGGACTTCTTTGCGCTCGATATAATAAATTTTTTTTTTTTTTTTTTTTTTTTTTTTTTGCAAAAGCTACTAGCTACAGATAGAGAATGACTAGAAGACTACTTATAGGTACACCTTTACAAAAAAAAATTTCTTTTAGTTAATTAAATATTGCAAGAACTTTTTTGGCATCCTTGAAATATTGAAAAAGTAGCAATAATTTGCAATTAATAAGCACATTGAATTTAATTATAATTTTAACAATTTTATTATTCCAACAATCTTGGTGGTTATCGACATCTTTGCACTTTTTATAAAATAAAAAGACAGATGAGTTAGGTACGAATTGAAATAAAATTTTTTACAACTGAATAAATCTCGAATTCTGTTATGTAAAAAAAGATGATGGCATGGATAGATTTATTGATATTTTAAAATTAATTATATATAAAAATATAGAAAGTACAAAGTTACTTTCTTAAATTTCATGACTATTTGAGAGAATCAAGTGAGTTTTGATTTTTAAAACAAGAAAATGAATTTGACATCTCACAAGGGAAAGGTGAAAGGATTTTGAGAGTTTCGAATGAAAAATGATTTAGTCTGCAAACAGGTTTGTAATATTGCACTATAAAAAATCTGACAAAGATTATTTTAAGTTACAGAAGCAATGATATGGCAAACTAAAAATTCTGTTTTCTTACGTATTTTTAGCAATTTAGAATATTGTGTTTTTGCTTGCAGGTGTTGCATCTGTTGGCATCCTGTAATAGAAGAATTCTGTTTCTGGAACAGCTCATTGTCCTTGCAATGTCCTTGGCACGTCGACTAAACATTATTATTTTAAATATACTTTCGCATACATTGTTAATATATAATTATTTAAATTGGAGTATTTTTAATTGCTAAATGTTTGTAGAAATATAAAAGGCGCACTGTAAAAATTAAATTGGAAAGAATATTAAATTTTATAGAATATATTTGATATTATATATGAATTATTCAATAAAAAGTTATATCTTCTTATTGAAAAAATTCAATAAATTAATATAAATAAATTTCGTTTAAATAAATAAAGATCTTTAAAATTTCCTTTTTGTCACATTATTTGTTTTATGAAGGTAATCATTATTTTGTATTTGTAAAATTATGTCAGAATGAGCATTGCAAACAATAATTTATTTGAAATAAAATGAATTCCTTTTATTGTGAAATTGTACATTAGTTTGTTAATTGTTTATGCTCATGAATATTTATGACATTAATGATATAAGCTACGATTATTATGATAATTAAAAACCACTATTGAAAATTTTTATGCATAATTGCATTGGCCACATGGTAAAGCCACCCTAAATTGCTATATTTATAATTTATTTTTATTTTTTTTATATTTTAATTTCATTTCTTGTTGTTTTCTAGGATTAATATTTGAAGCTTGGCTATGAACAGGTTAGTATTTCCAAATACGTTTAGAGATCAAAAGCTTTAATCCAGAAAGAATAAATTCTTTAGAATCCAATTAAATGTACAAAGATATAATGATTTAAAAATACTGAGACCAAAAAGCAAAATTGTCTCTGATAATGCTTCTAAGCAGTAAAACCAAAAAAATCTGGATATCGAGTCAATGTAGAGCCACAATTAAAGGTATGGAGACACTTTGCTCTTTAAATGAGGAATTTTTAACATTCCCAAATAAGGTTTGAAAGATAAATTTAAACAGTGTTTTTTAACTCCTGTTTCTGTATATTAAAATTACTTAAACTGTATCATACTACTAGATGGTAGATCACTACTCAGTACACACACATTTGTTCATGTATCTTAAACTCAAAACGGTGAATATATCCATTTTAATTTTAAAAATATTACATGGAAACTCGAGTATGGATTCAAAACTAAAGATTGTTTTATAAGCATGAATTTGATGGATTACCTTTGTAGAGAAGTTCATCACAGCAGTTTTCGCCAATATTAGGAAGTTTTAGAGAGGGACAATAGATAAACCTTTTCTCATTGCTATTTACTTTGGTGAAAAGACACCTAATAGCAATGGATTTCCGGAAGAATTAATTAAAGACTTAAAAATTTAAATATTAATGAAAAATTACAAATATTAATGAAAAAAATTACACAGAATATTTTGATGCTGGTTTCTTGCTTAGAGTCTTTCTTGACCAATGTACAGTTTTGTATGGAAGAGAATTCATCACATACAATATTATTGATCTATCACATCTTATTGAAAATCTAGAAAGGTATGAACACTAGATACTTTTAGTGCTTACCAGTCACCATAATTTTATCAAATACTTGACCGTTAAAATGAATCATTGTTTTTATGGAATGAAACGGGTTTTATTCATTGAATATTTTTCACATGGCTTTCAAGTTGTAGAATTTATTGAAGAAGTGTTGCTGTTGTTGCATCGAATTTGGTGGATGGAGAAGATTGCTACTCACTTCCTTACAAAATTCCAAACAGAATTAGGCAAACCTTTTAAGATATCGAAATCCCATTAAAAATTACTTAAAAGTTGTTGAAAGTACTGAAATATCTAAAAGTTTGTAAATATTAGACGGTCCGTAAATTACATTTAATATCAAATTCACTTAAATATACAATTCAATTTTCTTATAATATTTTGAATTTATTTAAATGTACTAATAAAAACAAGTGGTTTAAAACAAATACTTTTGAGTATGACTATACGTATAAATATTTAAAAAAGTTTTCCTCAATATTACTTAGTTTTTATAGCAAAAATATACTACGATTGAAAAATTATTGTCAAACGATAGTTTACTTTTGCTATATAAGCCAGACTATGCGAGTAGAATATAAAATTGCATAGCATGTCTTCATCGCGACACTAACTCCCTTCTTATAGAATCGAAAACAACACATATTTTCCCTAAATTTATTGCACCGTGTGTTTCAACTCATCATGCAATGATACCGCAGCTACTCTCAGGTCGAGGTGATGAAAGCAAATCCGAAATAAAGTTACAATTAGTTTTTGACTGCCTAAACCAGAGATTAGACCAACTTAATTAACACCACACTGTTACTGAACAGGTAACTGAGTTTGCGTCGTCCCAAGTGGTTAGCCCAGTCAATGTACCAGCGTTTAATTGCTAAAAGGGAATGGTTTTACCCAAGCTAGAGAATTCAACAATAGAAGAGTTCAAGGGAAAGCATTAGTGTATAGACACTTTGAAGACTCTTTAGAAAAGTATCATTTAACACATAAAAAAATATCTGATATTAGATGATGAAGTGACGTAAAGATTTGTGCAAACCAAATAACAGGAACATATATAAGTAGTGTAGCTATAGTTTAGTCAAAGCTAATCAATAGTTACAACATCAGCTACTCAAGCAGAATTAATTGCTGCCAATGAAGCAACAAAATAGATAATTTGGTAAATGAGATTGTGTAGTAAAATTACCAAATTAATTTATATTACAGGACTTCAAATGGACAATATCAGTGCAATCAGACATGCACAAAAGATTTGGATTTCATCGATATACAAATTATTAAAATCAAGTATTTCAATATCAGCAAAATGTTATTGGAAAGACAAATTGATGTACCGCAGAAAATCACAGAGGATCAAATGCTGATTGGCTGATGGCTATTCTTGTGTAATTTTTTTATATAACTCTCATAATTTATATATATATATATATATATATATATATATATATATATATATATATGTAATATAAAGAAAGAAATAAAATATATAGAAAAAGCAAATAAAATATTAATCAATAAATAAGTATTATAGGCAATCATACCAGTGCAAAAGTAGATATTGTGTCAAATGCCGATATAAATTAAGTAAGATACATTTAATAGATAAAGATAAAACAATGAAGAAACTATACAATTTAATATCAATAAGACAAAATCAGGAAAAAATCAAGAAAAACAATGTAATATAATATAATTAAGGAAAGAGCATAGGGACCACGTCTTCATCAGGAGGGAGATGGTCAGCTATGCAAAACACCCTTTTCTGACAAACCCAAAAAACAAAGGTCTAAAAATATTCGTGTTCATTCCCCGAAGAGTGTCTTTATAAGAAGAAAATACAACTATATCAAAATTGAAATAAAATGGAATTAAAGTAATACATTGAAAAATAAGCAAAACAAAACATAAGCAAAGCAATACAATGAGAAAAATATATCAAATATAGAAGAATATATCAAATACAGAAGAATAAGTTTGTCAAAAGTAATAAGAAAATTTTTTTTACAAGTTAAATTAAGAAGTTAAAGTAGTTTAAAATTTATAATGTAGATTAAAGTATAATTAAAGTGAAAGTAGGTGTTTTTTCGGGATTCATGTAAGAACTTGCTTGGGTGGCCCTTCTGTAGTCATAAAAACTACGCATTACTTCAATCTTACAAGCGATTCCCTACTTCCTACATATCTTAAAATAAAATTAATAGGAAAATCATAATTTTTAAGTTGATTAATTAAGCAATTAACTTGTTTTTTGATAAATTTTAGATTATTGCAAATAAAATATATGCGTTTTAATTTATTAAGTACTACATTTCTGTAAATTTTCAAAGAGATGTTTGATTTCCAATAAATTAGTTTAATAACTCTAAAATTAAATTGATAAAGTTTTATCGTAAATATCAATAGAACTAGTTGAATTTTCAATGTTTATAAATAAATCTAAGAATTCACTATTATTGTAAGAAGTGTTGGTTTTAATTAGGGAATGTTTTTTAGGATAAATTGATTTAGAAATATCACTGAAATCTGAATTATTAAAAATAATGAAGTCATCATTGTATCTAAAAGCAAAAGGATATTGTAAAATAAAACTTTTTTCAAAATAATGCAAAAATAAATTAGCAAGAATGCTTGAAAAATTAGAGCCCTGTGAAATACCGCAATTTTGTATAAAAATATTTTCACCGTTAAAAATAAAGTTATTATGTATACAAAGTTTGACCAAATTGTTCCAGTAATTAAAATCAATGTCTAATAAGTTTCTATAATCCTGATTATAAAAATATAGAACATCACTTAACTTGTCAGGAATACTTGTAAAAAGATCTTTAAAATCAAATGAATTAATATTATATATACAATTATTTGAGAGAAAGTTCAAAACCGGTTTATTATTGTCAATAATCCAAGTATCTTTGGATTTAATAATTTGTTCTAGAATTATTTTAAGAAATGTGGCAAAGATCAAACCTGGTTTATTCATGTAAGAGTTTTTTTTTTTTATAAATTTTAAGTTAATTTCATAAGTCTTTTATTAAAATCAGATTCATTACTTGTGGAAATCTCTTACATGAATAAATATAGACACTCTTCGGGGGAATAACACGAATATTTTTAGACCTCGTGTTTGTCAGAAAAGGGTGTCTGTTTTGCATAGCTGACCATCTCCCTCCTGATGAAGACGTTGTCCCTATGCTCTTTCCTTAATTATATTATATTACATTGTTTTTCTTGATTTCTTCCTGATTTTGTCTTATTGATATTAAATTGTATAGTTTCTTCTTTGTTTTATCTTTATCTATTAAA
>JAPDSC010094862.1:0-14935 GCA_026290005.1 Latrodectus geometricus | reverse complement strand
AAAAATAAATGTTTCCTATGGCTGAAAATTATATGAATATTTCCAAAGCCATGCAAATGTTGAAGTTATTTCCCATATAAGGTCTAACAAAATGTAATAGTTTTTTCTACAAACTTTTTATTTTTGTAATAAAATGTAAATTAGTTAAGAATTACTTGTTGTACTAAATGAAATTAAAAATTTAAGTATATTTTATAAATTTTATGTTTTATCGTCAAATTCATATATTTCTATCGAAGGCATGTGCGGTGTCATTTGGTACTAAATATGAAGAATTTTCACGAAAAAATTAATTTTTTTAATGATATAAACAACTGGAATATCTTAATTATAGCATTTTACAATATTAAAACCTAGAAATTTTAATGTAATTTCGATAAATCCACAGATATTGCTAAACATAACAATTTCTGGTTTAGGTCAATGCGATACGAACGCAATGCCCTGAAACAACACCACTTATGATCGGGCAGACCCTCGTTTGGGAAATTTTATTAAACTTTAAACATTACAATAGTTTTTTTAAACTTGCAAGATACAAGAGATTTCATTTACTGCAAAAATAAGTATTCCCTACGTCTGAAATTTTTATGAATTTTTCCAATCCTATGCAATGTGGTAGGTTTTTGCCAAATAAGGTCTAACAAAATTTAATACCATTTTTTTTCCAACTTTCGTTTTTATAATAAAATAAGTTAATAAAAGTACATGTTAAGAATATCATTTTATACTACAGGAATTTAATAATTTTTGTATATTTTTTCAATTTGATGTTCGATTGTAATTTCTTATATTTTTATCGAAGTCAGATAGTGTTATTTGTGGTACTAAATATGTAGGATTTTCCACGAAAAAATTAATTTTTTTAATGATATAAACAACTGGAATATCTTAAGTATAGCATTTTATAATATTAAAACCTAAAAATTTTAATATACTTTCGATAAATCCACAGATATTGCTAAAAATAAGAAATTCTGGTTGAGGTCAAAGCAATATCAATGCAATGCCCTGAAGCTACACCATACATGATCGGGTAGCCACTCCTTTAGGAAATATCATAAAACTTTGTGCATTACACGTAATTTTTACATTTTCAAAATACAAGAGATTTCATGCACTGAAAAAAGAAGCATTCCCTATTGCTGAAGTTTATATGACTGTTTCCAATCCTATGCAAATGTGGAAGCTCTTTGCCAAATAAGGTCTAATGTTTTAATACAAAGTATTTATTTTTGTAATAAAATGAACATATAGAGTATATTAAGAATATCATGTTCTACTAAGTAAATCTAATAATTTAAGTATATCTGAAAAATTTTATGTTCTATTCTCAAATTCTTATAATTTTAAAAAAATGTTTTGGTTATAAAATAATAATGAGTATATATATTGTAGTATATCACTTAATCAGGATTTTATAGGATATCCTTAGACATTTCTTAAAACTTTCGTAAACATCTGGGGATTAAGTTCACTTGTTTATTTTTTAATTTTAAAATCTTATTTTTCATCAGTGATTAAATTTTTTATACCAATTTTGGTTGGTTTTCGTTTTTTCGAATTTCAGGCTCTTCTATTATTATGTACTCCTGAGTTGGCAGATATTAATACGCTCAATACTTGTGATCAGCTAATCTCAGAGTATCATTTTATTCTGTGAACATTGCGACTAAGACCTGTTTAATGTCCTTTAATCGTAGTGCTAGACACGATGGATCGTCCATTAAGATGGGATTCGAACTAACTTCCTACCGATAGTAAGAATGATACAATAACCAAAACTACCGTGACCTAAATATTCTGAAAAGTAAAAATATTAAATCCGACTATTATGGTGCTTATAAAATTGTATGAACCAATCCTGAAAACGTGTTAGAGTTGTAATTATTCAATGCAAAAATTATCTATTGATTTTAAATTTCTGTAAAATAAAAACCTTGCCTGTAAAAAAAAATGAATAAAATTCTTTTCAATGTACAAGCAAAAATTCAATATAAAAGTAAATCAATATCAAAATAAAAATAATTTTATTAGAAAGCAATTTTTGCCTGTAAACTGTGCTGCAAACAAATTCTACTCCTAAAGTTTATATTTTTTTACAACAAAAAAAAAGAAAGAAAGAAAAAAAAACTTTTTTCACAAAACACAGATTTTTATTGTTTGTTCCTCATATCTCGTAATAATGTGTCGTTAAAAACTGTCATATATCATATAGCAGTGCTAAATGAAAGACTTCAATATAATAAAGACTGGTATAAAATATAATTTGCAAAAGAATCTTTCTTATATACAATAAAGAAAACATGTTTCTAGCCTGAACGACCATATGCAATTCAGTTAACTTGCAATTGTTGGATAACTTCAACAGAAAATCACTTAAATTCTGTTAAATTTTTTACTTAATAAAAGATTTTTTTTTAAACGAGTTTTATCGTAAATTTTTATCAGGTGAACAATGTTTCTCATTATACTTTACGCACCACGAGTTCGATTGCATCAATATTTCCAATCAATTTTTAATTTTAATTCACTCACACAAATTTATTATTTATTTTTTTTCCTCTGAAAATCAAGCTCTGCACACAGCGCCAACTATGATGTATATATTATTGATTTGGCTAATTTTTGTCGTAAATTACAATAACCTAAGATGAGGGAAATTTCTCCCCAAAAGAGAATCCCGTTTTTCATGATAGGCAAGGAAACCTTTTCAAGAAAGGCATTAACTTTACTTACTCAAGGATCTATGTATCTTGCATAGTAAAATCTTCAATTTACCTGCATATGTAAAAACAGAATGATATTTATGTTTATGTAAAAACAGAATATATATCTGCATATGTAAAAACTGAATGATTTCTGTAAATAAAATACATTGGCACTGGAAAAGGGACAATGATATGTAATTTTATTTTTAGTTTGTTTATTAACATTTAAAGATAGATTTTAAGATTGAAATATTATAAACTATTGTGTTGTTATTTTGTTTTGTTATATTATTTACTATGATTTTGAAACTGGATTAAAATTATAGCAATGTATATAAAATTAAATGAAATTAACATAAAATTGTAACTGTTTACAAGTTTACAAAAAATTAATATTTTTCAATATATAAAATAAAAAAACTAATAAGAAAGAAAACATGTTCATTTGAAAATAATACAGTATTTTGAGACAAATAAGTCAATCATATTTAAAATCGTTTTGTAAATTATACCTGTGAGTTTTTACTTCTAGAGGAGCATTTAGACATTCATTTTTGCATTTTAACTTAAACTAAACTTAAGTAATTGAAGAAAATATAAAAAATGCTCTATAGTCAGCCGAGATACGACCAATAAATGTAATATTGGTAGCTTTATAAATATTTTTATTTTGTTATTTAAAAATTTCCTATAACATAGTGCCTAATTAGAAATTTAATATAAATTTTGAGTTATTTTTAAAAATTTTGGTTTATTGTAAGAGTTTAGTCAAAAAACAAAACTCTTTTATAACAAGACTAACAATACAGACACAAAAGTTGTAAATTCATATATATACAACTGAAAGTTTTCTATAGTGGAATCATTTTACGTACACACGAATTTTGTCTAAGAAAATTTTCAAGCACGATGCAAATGCCATTACTTTTGATAACAAAGGTTTGAAAATAATAAAATATTAAGAATGAGAAAAGTTTAAATTAGATTTTGGCATTGTAAAAATATAATTACTAATAGTAGAGGATGTCAAGCCTTATAATGGACCTTTGTTATGTGTAAAATGAAATCTTATATGTAGAAATCAGAACTACAAATCGTAGTTTTTTTTGTTCCGGTTCAATTAAAATAAAATATAGCGGTTCAATTCCGCTTTCCGTTCCTCTAAAAATAACGGTTTGTTGTTCAGTTTTAAATGAATAATTGTATTTTATGAATATATTAATACAAATAAAAATATTCATAAAATAAAATTATTCATTTGAAACTGAATCGCAAACCGTTATTTTCTATCATGAACAAAAAACGTAATTCTGTCAAAACTAAAAATTTTATATTTTTAAATGATCTACTATGTGAATTGATACAATTAACCAGCATATATAATAAAAGGAGTGATAGAACGGTGAGCATTGGCTTTGTTATTCATAACAAAAACATTTATTTTCATAACTAAATTCATGATTATGTCGATTCATGTATTTTTATCGTTTGCCTATATATTTTGCTAGATTTATTATAAAGGAAATATAAAAAAAAAAGTCTTCCTTATTTTAGTGAAGGAATAACTGATATCATTATTTTGTAACATATTTAATATTTTGTAATATATATTCATATAATTTAATTTCCTTAAGTTTCTTACTAATGAAGTCCCATTGCTCAGTGATAATGCAAAAAAAAAAAAAATTTAAAATTGCAAAATTCGAAAAAATATAAAACATGTTTTATCAAATTCAAAACTGCTTAACGGTGAAATTTTATTTTAGCAAGAAAAATTGGTAAAATATAAGCATTGTTAATTTTTTCTGTAAACGTAAATAAAATTATTTTTAAGTTTTTTTTTTCATAATTCAGGTTTTGTTATGGATACTGAAAAACGAAAGATACGTCGTGATGCAGAGCAGTTAATGAAAAAGTTACCTAAAGAGACACTCCTAAATGAAAAATGTGCAGAAGTAGCTCAGTATATTAATTCCAGCTCTACAAAAATTTTGATACCCGATGAAAAATGTACATTTAATATGAAAGTTCATGATCAAAGTAAATAGCAGAAATTGACAGGTCAATTAAATAGTTTAAATTCAAATATAATGACCAAACAGTCATATAATCCACATTCAAATATTAATGAGGCTGTAGTTTGTCAAACTCCAGTTTTTACAGACCTCAGTTACAAGGAAAAGGAATTTCATGATACTTCTACCATTCCTAGTTCAGACAGCGATGATTATCAAAATGGAATTTTCAACCCTGAAAAAGAGGATATAGAAACATTTCTTCTACTTGGGTGAATAATTGTCCAACTGTTTCTCATAGTAAAGTAAACAAATTATTAAAAGGACTGAGATTTTGGTTTCCACATTTACCATGTGATACTAGAACACTTTTAAAAACACCTAGATAAGTAAATATTCAAAATGGGGAATACTTTAGTTGTAAAATTCATGTTATTTCAAGAAAATTGCAGAATTTAGATGTTCAGACATCAGATAGTCTTAATTTAAATTTTAATATAGATCGAATATGTCTCTATAAAAGCAACACTAAACAGTTTTGGCCAATCTTATGCACAATAGAGGAAGATAACTTAAAAGAACATTTTCTGAAAAAATTATTTTATGGAACATCTAAACATCTTTTACAAGAATTTTTATCAGATTTTGTTAATAATATGAAAGATTTGGAAAATAATGGTTTTATTTATAAGGTTAAAAAGTTTAAAATGAAGATCAGAGCATTTTCCTGTGATGCTCCAGCTAAAGCTTTTATTAAGAGTATTAAAAGCCGCTGTGGTTATTATCGTTGTGATCGATGCGTTCAGAAATGAGATTGGAAAAATTTTTTAGTGATTCCAGAGGCCGATAGTATGTTGCGTACAAACAATTCCTTCAGAAACTCATTACAAACAGACCATCCTAAAGGAAGAATCCTTTACAGGAACTGAAAGTAGACAAGATTTTCCACAGGAATTCATGCATTTAGTTTGCTTAGGTGTGATGCGTCGTTTACTAGGAACTTGAATTATTAAACGAGGTATTCAACCTTATAAACTCTCCAAAAAACAAGTAGAAGAATTAAATCTTTATCTGATTACCATACAAACAGTTTGGCCTCATGAGTTCAGTCGAAAACCAAGGACAATATTTGAATTTTGGAAGGCAACTGAGTTTCTTTTATATATTGGACTTGTTTGTTTAAAAAAATTACTTTTATTTATTGGACTTGTTTGCTTAAAAAAATTACTGCCTAAAAAAGTTTATAAGCATCTTTTATTCTTTTCAGTATCAATAATTTTATTTTCACATTTACAGTGTAAAAGAAATGTTAAATTTGCAACAGATTTTTTGAATTTGTTAAAAATATCCCAAAGTACTATGGTGAATCATCTTTAGTGTACAATGTACATTCTTTAATTCACCTTAGCTCAAATGCTGCGAGATTAGGCCCCCTTGACACATTTAGTGCATTTCCATTTGAAAAATTTATTTATTCTATTAAACGTTTATTAAAAAAGAGCAATCATCCATTACAGCAAGTCATAAAAAGATTATCAGAATGTCATCAACATAGCAAAATAAAAAATTTTAATTCAAATACTATTGAACCGGTATCATCTTCAAAACATAAAAGAGGGTCATATGAAAAATTAAAAGGGATTTGCTTTTACAAAGTAAGAACTCCAGCATGTGTTCTTTCTACAAAAAAAAAGAAAGAAAAAAAAAAAGAAAAGATTGTCATGTATCAGTGAAAGACGGTAGTATTGTAAATTTTGTAAAGACCAAAAATAGCGAAATATGTTATTGGTAAAAAATATATGAAAAAAAGGTTAGTTTTTTTAATCAACCTCACGATTCTGCCAATTTGTCAATTTTTGAGGTTTCACATTTATCAAAAAAATTATTTACCTACTCTGTAAAAGAAGTTATTTCGAAAAATGTTTTTCTCCCATATTAAGATAACTTTGTATCTTTTCCTCTTTTACATTAAAAGTAAAAATTTTGATAGTAGCATTTCTAGAAATTAATGCACTTAAAAACCAAGTATATATTGAAAAGCTTAATTTTTTGCTTATGATCATTGCACAAATATAATTTTTATCAAAATATTTAAATTTTAATTTGATTTTGTGAATAAAAAGAAAGCCTTTCTTAAATTTATCATAATTTTTATGCTTAAAAGCAAATTCCTTTTTTTTTTAATATTACTATGACATTTAATGTTCAAATAGAAAACATTGAAAAAGAATTGTAGACATCTGCAAAAAATTTGCCCTCGTCGAATTCCCTGATGAGAAAAATGTCCTTTTTGTTGTACCAACAACTTGGCTTTTCAGTGAAGAAAATAACATTCTGTGCTCATGGCTACCATATAAGGACATCAATAAGATCAGAAATCTAACAAGAAAAGATGCCAAGCCATTGGAAACATGGGAAAAATTTAAGATGAAAGTTGTGTACCAATCATGTAAGTTCATTCATTACTATTATTATTAATTTTACCATCATTTTTAATATCGAACTTTAATATATGTAAAATAATTTTTTGTTTTAAACTTAGAAATATCTGTAATTTTATAACTTGAAAAAAGTTTTTTCTGGTGAGCTTATAAAAGGTATTCATACTCGATTCCTTTTAATTTTTGAGATTGTTTAATAGTATTTTAATCTAAAGCGGGTACATCAACTTACTCTTGTGTGTACCAGCAATTGAATAGTGAGAGGCATTTTTTTTTCAAGCAGAAAGAAAGTACATAGACAAAAAAATTCTTAAAAGGACAACAATAATTAACTTAAATTGCTGAGATGTATGTTTTGTATGACATATACAAGGTGATTCAGCTCGTCGGTGACAAACTTCGATGATCGATAGAACACACCTAGACGAACATTTTTGAATAGGGAATGTAGGGTCCCTGACGTGATGGTAAGGCACTAGGCGCTTTTGAAAATTTGGGTGCCGAAATTCGAAACGTCATAAAAACTAGGGAAATGGTTAGATTTTCTTGCTTTTTGCGGCGTAATGATTCTGTTTATTTAGACTTTCTTCAACACCAATTTGATAAGCGTATCTCTTAAAACATTGATGGGGGGCGCTGTAGACTTTGGAGAGCTAGGCAACAACTTTAAGCTCGTTATTTTGATAATTTAACACATGCTCGCCAAAGTTTATACTCTAACTTAAATTTTGAACTCAAAAGTAGAACCCTGCAAAAAGCGTAAGAGCCGGAATAAATCGTCAAAATACAGGGTGGTTGAAACTCGAAGGCTACTAAGAGATAAACAAACAGATTTCTTGACTTATGGCATGCATTTTCATGATTCTGTTTGCTGGTCTCTCTGAAACTCAGTTGAACGGTACAAAAAGAAACACCGATAGGGGGCGCTTTGGGCAAAAAACATAATTCGTTGACATTTCGGACGCTAACTGGAAACGGGGCGCTACGATCAGTTAGGAACAAAACAAGAGAGTAATTTTACTTATCATAAGAAGCTATTAAAATTGCAGTTTTTTTTTTTTAAACAAACCTAGCTGGTTTCAATCATACACAATGCGCGCAATAAAATTTACATAAGGTGCTTTTTGCTGATATATGCAAAAGATATCGTACCATATCGATATGCAAGAGATACGTAACGCGTAGACGACAACACGAAATGACGTAGTTGCATGCCCAGACACGTCTTTTGGACTTGCGGTACCTACTTAAGCTTCGGGTTGTTTGTCTGCAGATCGGTAGTAGGATGGAACGGTACACAAACTCTGAATTGCTTGACATGCATTTGGCGTATGGCGGTGCTGGTTGTAATGGACGAGCCGCTCAGCGGTTGTACGCCAAACGTTACCCCAACAGGCAAATCCCCTGCCATGCCTTCTTCGCTCGAGTACACCAGAGGTTGTCCCAGACGGGATCTTTCGACGGAGGCAGGCCTGAACGGGAGCGATCAGTGCGCACCCCCGACAACGAAGAGGCTGTGCTTAACCTGGTTGAGGACAACCCAGGTCTTAACACGAGAGATATCGCCAGACATGTTGGCATTTTGCAAGCATCTTCGTGGCGCATCTTACGTTCCCAGAATCTGCACCCCTACCACAATCAGCGGGTGCAGTTGCTCGGAGAGCAGGATTTTGGCCCTCGAGTGGAATTCTCAAGATGGTACTTGGCGGTGAGAGCCAGGGATCCCCGTTTTGTAAACAGCATTTTGTTTACGGACGAGCCCACCTTCAGCCGGGAGGGAATATGGAATGCCCACAACAGTCATGTGTGATGTGATGAAAATCCACATGAAACCAGAAGCCGAGCAGCCCAGGAGCGTTTCTCAGTAAATGTGTGGGCCGGCATTCTGGGGGAATGCCTCATTGGCCCTTATTTGTTACCTGAACGGCTGACAGGTGGAAATTACCTGATTTTCCTGGATCAAGTGCTGCCTCAGCTTCTGGAGGAGGCGCACATACCCGAAGATTCGCGTCGCCAGATGTGGTTCCAGCACGATGGAGCTCCGGCCCATTACAGGAACGACGTGCGTCTCTATCTAAACGCAAGGTATGGCCATCGGTAGATAGGGCGTGGGGCTCCAGTTAACTGGCCTGCCCGATCACCAGACCTCACCTGCTTGGATTTCTTCCTTTGGGGTTACCTGAAGGCCCAGGTCTACCATACACCTGTCAGCAGTGCTGAAGAACTTGTGGCACGCATTATGGCAGCTGCAGGGGAGATCAGAGATACTCCTGGCATTGTTGGAAACACACACTCCTCAATGCGACGGAGGTGACGAATAATGACCATCATGACTGAAGGTCGAAATTTCGAGCATCTTCTTTAGTGTTATTTTTTGTAAATAAATTTCCAGTATCATTAATGTTTTTGGTCTAAATTTATTCAAAAGTGTTTAGCAGTGGTAGAAAATGTGTTTTCATTATTACTAACTGATCGTAGCGCCCCATTCTCAGTTAGCGACCGAAATGTCAACGAATTAAGTTTTTTGCCCAAAGCGTCCCCTATCGGTTTTTCTTTTTGTACGGTTCAGCTGAGTTTCAGAGAGCCCCAGCAAACAGAATCATGAAAATGCATGCCATAAGTCAAGAAATCTGTTTATCTCTTAGTAGCCTTCGAGTTTCAACTACCCTGTATTTTGACGATTTATTCCGGCTCTTACGCTTTTTGCAGGGTTCTACTTTTGGGTTCAAAATTTAAGTTAGAGTATAAACTTTGGCGAGCATGTGTTAAATTATCAAAATAACGAGCTTAAAGTTGTTGTCTAGCTCTCCAAAGTCTACAGCACCCCCTATCAATGTTTTAAGAGATACGCTTATCAAATTGGTGTTGAAGAAAGTCTAAATAAACAGAATCATTTCGCCGCAAAAAGCAAGAAAATCTAACCATTTCCCTAGTTTTTATGACGTTTCGAATTTCGGCACCCAAATTTTCAAAAGCGCCTAGCGCCTTACCATCGCGTCAGGGATCCTACATTCCCTATTCAAAAATGTTCGTCTAGGTGTGCTCTATCAATCCTCAAAGTTTGTCACCGACGAGCTGAATCACCCTGTATAATGAATATGCATATATAAACAGGAAAGAAATTGCTTAGCCATATTTTCATTAAAGCATTCTGATTTATTGTCATTTTTTAATATGATAGTGATAAAAGTGTTCTGTTAATAGCAATTTTTTTCTCACTTTTAATAAATTATAATATGATAATAATTTTAAATATTTAATTTCAGCAAACTATGAAAAGACTTATAAGCCAGTTAATGAGCCCACCGTAATTAAGTGGTAGGACTGCATTCTTCACAGCCGAAGGTTCTAGGTTCAGTCCCAACTACCACTAAACAAAGGGAGATAGAGCTATGGTATGCTCAGTCATCGGCGTGGATGCTTGGAAGTTTTACGGATGTTTGCAGTTCATAGATATGGCTAAAAAATGTATGAAAAGTTTTTATTGATGACAACTCTTTATTTTGATGGCTCAAATACAGACACACAATTTTTGCATTAAGGGTAATTATTTATTTTGATGTCTAACATACGCTATAGTTTTTTTCTATCATACTTTTTGAATATTTTAATTGTATTAAATTCATGCACAAGTATTTGAGAAATTTCAATTTTAAATAAGGATAATGAATATAATTCCAGATTTAAACTGATATCATTTTTAAAATTTTGATAAAGTTCACACTAATATTTTTTCAGAAAACGTTTCCTGAATTTTCAAGTAAATAAAAAGCACGCTAATAAAATATAAGCATTTTCATTTATTTATGAAACTTGAAATCAAGTTATATAACTTTCAGAAATGTAATGTAATCTAACAAGCATAACTTTTTGCGAACTTTAAGCATTAAACCAAACTTTGAATTTATTGAATATAGTATAATTACATAAGAATATTTTTAGAATTTGAGAATTTAAGGTGAAATTTAAGGCGTAGTGCAGGCGGCGATACAATCTTTGGGAAAAAAAGGCGGATGTAAGCATTAATAATAAAGATAATTTATTATTCACAAAGTAAGAAGCATTTAATTTAATTTTTAAAGTGTACGAATGGTGGAGGAAAACAAAATAAATAATTATAAAACTGAAGAAAGAATGGAAAATCGTTCGAACCGTCATCACTAGAACAATATCTGTTATTGATGTTGCTATTAATGATAATGTCATTGAAAATGTCGAAGAGCAACTATTATAAGTTAAATATGATAATCTTAAAATGTCAGGTAAATAATGCTGGCTAAAATATCTGTTTCGAAATATTATGGAAACTCTTATGAATGACAAACAATTCTTTTAATACATCTATAGCCGAAAACCCAAACCTGTCAAAAATTGATAAATTTAACTATTTATTAAGTTTACTAGGAGGTAACGAACGCATTAAAGATAATAGAAGATTTTTCTTTATTGTCAGAAAGATTTAGTAATTAAGAAAGACTTCCTAATTAATATGTATATGCAGAAATTATTAACTTTATAAGTTGTTCGAAACTCAAATGATAGTATGTCTTTGAGAAAATTAGTTGACACCTGCAATAGACAGATAAGGTCACTAAATTTTTTAAACATAAAAACCGAAACCTTTGGAAAATTGTTATATCCGTTATTAATGAAGTGTGTACCAAAAGATATAACACTTGAGCAATCCCGTAAGGAAAATCATAATTTCTATGTTCAAAACTCATTGAATTTTTTGAAAATCAAAATAAAAAGTAGAGAAACAATGGCGTCACTGAATTTTTTTGATTCTGAAATAAGCAAAACTAAGTGAGTATCATCATTGTACCGGAATCAAAGATTCAACTTATTCCCAATTCGAGCCCAAGCCTCAATGAAAAACAAAAGCGATAAATATTGTTACAACGGCCCCTATCTCTAAGACTTCTTTTTAAAACTTTTTTATTAATATGATTAAAGAAAGTTGTTCGCTGACACCAGTTGAGAAAAAACAAAAAATAATAATCATTGTTTTATTTATTATGCAGAAAATTTCCGCAAGATGAACAGCAAATCAAAACAAAAGTGTTCTCTTTGTAAATCTCGTTATATCATGTATCTTTGTTGCTCGTGCATAAGGAAGAAAAAGAAATAAATGAAAATATTTTGGTCGTTCGAATTTTATCAAACAAATTGTTAAATGGAAAGCAGGATAATAATAAGCGAAATTACATTGACTCATTAGCAATAATTAAATTAAAGATTTATTCAAACATTATAAATCCAATAGCTGACACGGGAACACTAATTTTTGTAATAAGGAATAATTTAGTCTCAGGAAAGTATATAACTTCTCATGGTATTGTACTTTTAACATGTGCTTTTGGCCAGAGTTTTAAAACACCATAAATTAATTTGCTTTTAACTGAGTTTGAAGATTGTGTAAATTTTGATGAACCAATTAATGTTACATGTGCAAAGATTGATAATTTATCAAATGATTTGTTTATATCTTTAAGTACACTAAATGAATTAAAATTTGATATTAATGGTAATTATTTAAGATGTAATGAAATCGAAATTGTACATAGTATTAACTTGCATGATAATGAAATCGAAAATGGTAAATTGAATGATGATAATTTTAAATTAAAATGTGATGCCATAGAAGACATTCTGATTTCGATAATTTGCACAACAATAATTAGAACGTGGATATGTTTCATAAAAATAATTTGGATATTATTATATTTCAAGATAATTTGAGTACTGACATGCTATCTGATAATAAAATCGATTAAGTAATGTTTTAAATGAAAGTAAAAATAAAAATGTAATTAAAACTTTCGATAACGAACTGTTAAATGTTGCCCTACGATATCTGAAAATTTAGTTACCCGATCCCAAGAGACTTATATTAACAATAATGATATGTCACAGACTCTGAAAAGTTTCGAAATTAACAGGAAAATAACTCCAGCTTACTTCTTGTTGGCAAGATGGCCGTAAACGAGTTTAATAAGTTTCGTATTGTTGATAACTTTTTATATCATGAAGATACTATATTAGGTGAGAAAGTTGGTAGTTTTGAGTTCTCTATTTCTCAAAGAAAACTTTTCTCAACTTTCACTCAATCTAGTTTATAGAAAGGACATCTTTCATCTCCTTTTTTAAAAAAAAATAATAATAAATGAATATTGTTATTTATTGTGATTGAGAGAGTTGAAGAAAATAAAGAAGCGCCTAACTTTTGTCTACTTTGCCTTTTGGTTGAATTATATGTCACCCATTATTAAATCCAGATATTAATCTCATTAACTCTGAGATTTTGTTAAATAGCAAATACAAACGCATATGTTGGAAAATGTATAGGCGTAAAAAGTTATTCTAAATTTTAATATTTGCCACGCTGGAGGAATTTCGTATAAATTAATTATAAGAACAAGAAAGCAAGAATTAACTATTTTTTATCTAAGATGAAATTCAGAATTATCAAAAAAATAATAAATAAAAATTAGTTTTTAAAAATATTTTCTAAGTTTTTTGTAAGGATATAAATGTTAAATTTTCAACCAAACGCAAATATTAAGTGTACTAAGTTAGGCAGCTTTTATTTTTTTATTCAATTGAGAAGTATTCATGATATTGCAGTTTTATGATTGAATTATTTTGAAAATTATTAATAGCACAATGTGTGATTTGATGTCAAGAAATTTTCACTCTCTCTCTCTTATTGTATTCATTAATTTAGGTAACACATTTATTTGCAGTCTGTATGGAGCACAAATTCTTCAATCCATAAGTTATGTTAACACTTATCACAACTCTTGACATTCAGAAACATTAAATTGTTATAAAAAAATTAAAAAAGTTTATTTACCGAAAATTGTAACAAAACACTTAAAATCACCGAAGAAATCATCAAACCAAAGTACTCCATTTGATTCTGTTTGAACGCAAGAAGGCGCTGATCGTCGTTGCAATTTATATTTTTTATATAGCTAGTCTTTCTTAGTTTTGGTAGTTGTAGGAATATCTTGTTTCTCACATAAAGACGTTTTAACAACCTAAGGAATTTGTGATTATTTTTCTTTTGTTAAATATTTTTTTAACCTTTAATTCATTTAGAAAGTGTCAGTGTCTTTGTTGGGACCCATTTAGTTTAAGTTTTTGGTTGTTCGAATTTTATTCCATCCCTAAACGATGATATTAATAGTTTTAATTTAAAATACAGAAATCTTATATAGATTAATCTTACATATAGATAAGTCTAATATGAATAAAAATTATTCATGACTAATAAAATATTAAACTTAGAATAAAAAAAAGGCTGGAAAAACATACATATCTATAAATTATTTTTTATTCCTATTTACAATTTCGTTGTTCAGAAAAATTTTGTTGGTCAGGAAGTTTATTGTCCTGCAACAAATTGCACTTCAGAAATACTGGCGAATTCTTAATTACCGATTGAGGTGCCCATTTGGCTCAGATTTACTGTACGGTCGCTCTTGGCGCGATTTTTCGAAGTTGGCGATAAATTGCCAAATATGGTAACCCTACTGACCAATCACAGATGAGGATTTCCGAACATTGAAAAATGGGAGATTCTGACAACCCTAATCGAACAAATCGAAGAATGTAAGCGCCATTTTTAATTCTTCGTTCACCACGTTGTTTGTGCCGGCAATATTTTTTGAATTTTTTTCTCTTGCTCCCTCGTTCGCTTTGTGATATTTTTATGATGGCTTCTGGATGGGGAATGTCTGAGGTAAGTGCAAGAATGTTTGAA
>JAPDSC010094860.1:0-24752 GCA_026290005.1 Latrodectus geometricus | reverse complement strand
AACTAAGCATCAATTAGAAGCTTAAAGAAAATAAAAAGAAAAAAAAAAGAACTTTGGTTTTCAAGTTTGTTCACGAGCCGGATGTGCCATTGCTCAAAAAACTGACAATATACACTTTGTTGTCATTAGCTGTGTTAAATTCATCGTCACATTGTGTACACATAAGGTTGCATAATATGCAAGTAAGATCTCAACTATATTTTTCTTTACTTTTGTTGACGCAATGGTCGCCAGTTCTTTGAATTGTATTTATGTATTCATTGTGTGATTTGCTTTCATTGTACATATTATATAGACTAAAATTTATAAAAATATATGAAAAGTACTGGAGTTTTGCGGTTGCAACATGGAAGTGTCTTGTGCAAACTCTGAATGCAACACTTCTATTAAGACGAGTGTCAATGAAAGAATTGTTTTAAAAATGAAAAGGACTTCAAGTTTAACATTCGCACTTTAAAACTAGAAACATAATACTGTGTATTTACTGTTTCTTCTCATTTTTTTCAAGATTTTTTTATTTACTTGGTGATAAAAAATTTCTAAAATACGTAAAACTGTTCGTATCAAATTCCATAAAATTCTTGAAAATTTAAAATTGTCCTATGATTTTATGATTTAGATCGTATTTAATCTTTTAATTTGACATGAAATACTTCGTACTGTGCTTATTATTTTAATTTGAATTATTTAATATTTTCTTATGTCAATATCTCTAACCTTTTCAATTATGTTCTCTATCAAATTTAGTCTTTTACTCTCCAGTATTTAAATTTTTTTTTGAGAGTAGCATCGTATATCAGTTTTATTATAATAAAATTTTATTAAAATTTCTAAATGATTGAATTTAATAATATTTATTAAAAATTAATAAATGTTTATTTTTTACATGTTTTGAAGTTTGCTGATTCAGCTCAAAAGTCCCAAAATTAATACATTTCATTTTCTGAATATCCGGATACATTTATTTCCCTAATCAAATGATCGTTATTCCAATATTTTATATGATTTGGATTTTGAGACTTGTTATTTGAAATATATATAATTAGAACTTTCTGATTTAAAGAAACTTTTTACATGATTTGAATATGAAAATTACTGGGGCAGATTTAGTTAATAAAACTACAATAGTAATTGCTCATGAGTAAGTTAAGAAATCAGTTTTTATTGATGAAATTCAGGATTGAAAATCTAGGATTTATTATAGAATTCTCAAATTTAAAATTGATTTAGTTATTTTAGGATTTACAATTTTTATGTTCAAATCAGGCATGATCATCATGCTAATGCAAATTAATCATATCTATTTTTCTATCAAGTTTTATTATTTATGCCTTAATAATTTATTAATGTAGATCTTAATGTAAGATACAATATTAAGATCTATTTTATTCTATTTTAAGTAATGATTTCCAAAAAAAATCTAATGATAAATAACTTGTGAATTTTTGAATATCTTACTTAAAATTAATATTTGAAAAGTTTCTTCATATAAAAGTTTCTTCAATAAAAAATATTAGTTTGAGGTATTCTATTATGTTTTCGTACAAAAAATATTTACATTTTTTAAATCTAGATAATTAAAAAAATATTTGTGTTTAGTGTTTTAAAAGTCTTTAAATAACTTTATAAATTATTTTTAAAAATGATTCAAAATCTAAAATAATTTAGAGACTACCAGGTAATATTTAATTGCAAAAATTCACCTTGACTATTTTTTTTTTAAATTATTTTTGATTTTTAATAATTTAATTCTTTAAGCAACAGTTTTTAAAAATACACGTAAAAAATTACCACAGAAAAGTATACAATAGATAAAAAGTACTAAATAAATCAAACAGAAATAAGTGTTCCAAAAGGATCATGTAAATAACTTTTCTCTCGGAGAGACCCATATACTTTCTTAGTCTATAAAATAACTTCAGATTTTGTTTTTTATATAATAAATGTTTTTACTAAAATATAATACTATTCTTTAGGCATTGGTACTAAATTTAAAGTTGTACAATTTAAATTTTAAAAGCGTTTCGTGTTACACTGAAGTAAAAAGAAGAGCATACTGCTTATTTTTTGATGACATGAGCGAGTGTTCAAACTAATGCATTGATTTTGAAATCCATAAAAATGACCAATTGACACTATTGATGACCTAATTGATCTGACATATTTTAAACTGCAATAGGCTAAATAATTTCTGTAGTTAATAGTATTAGAGAATGAATAATAAAGATTATGCGAATAAATGGTAGATAAGTGGATATGAGCACAATTTTGATAAAGCATTTTCCAAAAACATTTCTAAAAGTTAATCAGCTGAACAATGAACTTAAAGACCTTTCTTCAATGCTTCCGATATATTCTTCCAAAAAACGTTTAATTTTTGTATTTTTGTGTTATAAATCCCTATGAAAGTAATTTCTTACTCATGAATATTGTCGATTTTTGCTTTGTACCATTTTTTAACCAAATGGTTAAATTTCGGGGTTATAATTTTTTTCCTACACAGGTTTTTATTAAAAGATTTTTCGCTTATATTTTTTCTCTATAAAATACAAATTAAAACATAATTGTAACATTACTAATTATTTATAAAAGATTTAAAAAGTAATTGCTTGACTAAAAATATCTTGATCTGTCAGCCGAAATGCTTACTGCTTTTGCTTTCGGGCAAACAGTTCGGGAATTCCATTACCATTTCATATATCTATGCATAGTTGCCATGATTCGGAATATATTTTAAACTCTACATCTTAGTCTTATTGGCCCTTATATTTAAAAGATGACCGTGGAACGACAAAATATTCGATCTAATCTTGACTAGGTATACGAACAAAAATTGGAATATATATTTCGTATAGTTTATTTTTGCACTATATCAATTTAAGAAAGATAATGATTTCAGAAACGTTGATTGTAATTTTACTAAAATTCAATTTCAATTAAGGTGAGGGTTGTGTTTGATGCAGGGACATATTAATCTTTCACATTAAATTTCTTATGGTTTAGTCAAATAACAAATATTCATATATATTTTAAAAGTTATTTATGAACTTAAGTGGAAGTATGTTTGTATGTTAAAAGCGAAATTAAGTTATCGTAAACAACTATATTCAACAAAAATTTATGTGTAAATTTTCTTAACAAACTATCAATGTTATATAATTCTGTTTCAATCAAGAAAGAAATAGTAAAAATTTAAAATATTTTAATTCAGCATTAAGGCTTTTAATTCGATGTATTTTTTGAGAATACGTTTCCAGTTATAATAGGATGAAAACGCTTATTAGTGGTATCCATTTAGCACGTGACAAGTTTTTACCGATTATTTAGCTTTATTTAATTTGAAACATCTTCGAATATTGTACATCTAGTTAAGGAATATAACAAATGATACCTTGTATAAAGCATATAAATTTTGAATGAAAGAGGGTTTTCCCAGCCGCGTCGTCTAAGTAAACTACTTAATATAATTTAACTTAAAAAATACGATAAATTATTAATAAAAAAAAAACTGCTTTATATTAGTTACATCTGGGAAATCTGCGTTGTTTAAAGTCCAATGAATTTTCACATTTTTGCATAATTTTGGTACACAAATGAAAGCCAGCGTGAATATTCGGCACTTACAATCTACGAACACAAAATAGGAAGCCTGTGTAAACCAAGTAATTTATGATACTTTTTTACATTCGCTTATGTCACACGGTCGGCTTTTTTAGGCTTTCAAAAAAAAAGTAACGTCGGTTACATTAATAGCTGATCGATAAGTGACGTTTCCATTGAGCTAAAATACTCAAATTTTATCGTGGCTTTTTCAGTGTTTTACAAATGGAAGTTAAGCGGTGACTTTTGCAATATTGCTCAATGCGCTAGATGCATGGAACTGAGTGTTCAAGATAAAGGATGTTGTACAGAATGTTGTAAAAAATTTTACTCCTTTCCTGGAACTCACCAGTGTAAGGTTTCAACCGGAATTCTTATGTTAATGAATATCATCGGTAGAAAGCTCATACGCATAGATACTACGGTTGTTGTCGCATCCAAGCCTTTGATCACTAAATCCAACATATTAGCAGTGCTAATGTGCAAAGATTAGCTACAATAAATCATCGAATAGTAGAAACTCATTTTCTAGAGTTCCAGTTCTTTCTTTGCTGTTAAGATAATAGATCTGGCAGCCGAATGGTTTGCATTTTGTCTTTAATAATTCATGGGATTTTCACTTTGATGTTTGTAGAGTGTTTTGTAAACCACTTGTTAAAATCTAGGTCCTGATCTAATTAACCCTTGTGTGCAAAATATCATTTAGTGATAAACAAAATCTACCATTAGCATAATACAAACTCCGCCGAACTTCACTATGTCATAATATAATTTGTTTTCTCGGCGATGAAAATGTGAACTTGTGTCAAACGATGACAGAATATGGATTTAGCCTTTGTGGAAAGAACACTCGCTAAAGTGCGAAGCCAACAGATAAGTGCATTGGAGATTTATGATGGATTATTATTCTTATGTCCCTGGATTCTTGGTCAAATATCTGATAGGTCAGCATTTCGACTTTCAAACCGTTCTAAATGACTGTTCTTATGCGTCGTGGCAATTTCACGTAATACCTTTTTGGTTTTCGAGATAATAACCCTATACTTTTGTGTTGTGAAGTCCACTATTCTTTACTATGCAAATATGAGGCGTCAGCTCTTGTATGGTTGATACATAATTCAGAACTTAAGTCAATCTACCTCTTGGAATGAGTAGGAGCATTAATTTAAGGAATATTCTTACTGGTTAAAATCAGTGTTCAAATTGGTCAATCTTCATTAAATCAAAATCGAAAATGTTTGTTCCCAATATATAAGGGCTGGTGTAATGAGTGTTCCAGAGAATCACCTTTCTTTCCAGAGAATCACCTTTGATGTAATTGTCGTTTGTGGAGGCTCCTTCAACTGTTGATGGTGATAAATGTGATTAACTTTTTCTATATCTGGTATCCAATTAATTATTGATAGACAGTATGTTCAGGATAAGATTCGATTTAAAGACTTGAATAAATCTATGATAATTTGTAAAATGATGGTAGAGTGACAAACATACAAAACCTCAGAAAAGGGTATTGATAGATATTAAAATGAAGATTTGTTTCTTTCCAATCCTAGAATCTTTATGAAAATCTTTCTTAGAGGTACTATTGTACATATACATACTTGTAATAACGATTCAGTGTTTTATAGTTTTTGAAATAGCTAGCTGAATTATAAAATAACTAACATGTAATTTTTCTTGTTTTATTGCAGTTTTTATTACTCATCTTTCAGATTTAGCGTCACCATCGTGTTTTATGGACATAATAAAATTTGCAATAATTTTTATTTGAAATAATGAATTATTTTTCTTCAAGACTTGTAGTGTTCATAAATAAAAGTTTTTAAAAATTCCATTTAACATTTGCACTCGCTTGTCAATATCTTTTCAGAAAACACTAATATATAATTTGTCGTGAATTATATAAACCTAAATTATTCAGTAGCCATACTTACATCGTGCCCAAATGATATGTATAGGCCCTGTATCTTTTGAAGGGGAAAGAGTATCTAGTTTTAGGCTACCCGCTATTAAACAATGAAAGTCTAGTTACATTTCTCTTACAAGTTCATCTTGTGAATGTTTGCGACTTTTCATGTTTTTCTCCCTTCTGACTCAGAAAATATGACCCATTGTTTATTATTAGTCCTAATTGAAAACATTAATGTGAAGCACATTAATTTGCAATTGCTAATTTTATGAGATTAGCAATAGTTTTTGCAAAACAGGGTTTAATTTTTGTAGTTTTTTTTTTTTAAATAAGGGTAACATTTCAATGTAAGTCATCGGATCTAGTGACAGATATTTTTTTGAAAGTTAAAATTATTGCTTTGACATTTTTTTAAAACTATATTTGATATTTTTTTTTATCTTATTAAATAGTTAAAACCATTGTCTAAATATTTCCCTAAGATTGTCATTTAAACGTGTCAAAAAGTTTTCATTTCATGAAAAGTACTTTAAAATTAAATCAGGATTTTAAGTGTTCTTTAAACATATGTTAAAAAATTATTTAACAATATTATTATTAAATCTTTCGTGAAATGGGGATATGTGTTCACACTATTAGTAATTCTATTAAATTCACTCAATTCATGACGTTTAATTGTATTTTCAACTGAAATTGTAAAGTAATGAATCCAGTTTTTATTTGTTTTGTAAAAACTATATTCAAATTTAAAAACATCACAATCTATTGAATTTTAAAGATGAATAACCTTTGTAGCAAGACTCGCCTTAGAGCAAAAAATCAACATAGCATTCTGGGCACTTATTAAACGTATCTTGAATAAGTGGAATATTTTTAAAATCTATTCCTAATTGTATTACATTGAATAAGTAATCCTTTCCATAGGCTTTTCTGAGAATTTTCATCCTGAACAAGAGCGTTGATTGGGCGGGTTGATACCAAGTGCGTCTTCTCTCTTCCCCGAAAAAGCTTAGGGTATTCAAGTCTTTCACAATTTCCTCTTTCCAATCCTTACTTGACAAAGATCTTGCGTTTTATTCTGATCAATTAATTCCCAGTTCCTGATCACGTTTGTTACTGTTCTTTAAGAAAAAATAAACTCAGAAATAATATGGCATGAAAATTGATGAAAGAATTATAATTCTTTCAATAATTTAATAAAAATAATTCACTTAAATATCATTATATATAATTTAATCATAAATTATTGTATCCTAGAAACTGAAAAATATTTTCACTAAATATTTTTCCACTGTAAAAAGTCAAAATATGCATAAGAATATATATATAATAATAATAACTTCCAGCAAATATGTATAAATGATAATTTTACGAGGAGAAAAGAAATACGCGCGTCTTTTAAAAAGCAAAGATTTAGAGCAATATACGTCTCTGCATACGTAAGTTTACAATGATTTCAAATTATCGTTAATTACGATTGAAATTCGTTACAAATTCTGTAATCGAAACTTCGAGCCATGACGTTATTTAATTCCATTCCGTGCAATTATTTTGAATTGAACGCTGGATGAAATTTCGGTAAACAAACTAAAATATTAATATGAATGACAGTTCTGTCCAATAAAATAATTATTTTAAAATGCTATTTTTCAGGTTGCAGTTGTAATAGCGTAATATTCACATTTATATGTTAATATACATGCATCACGAAAAAATGTAGAAATATTTTTTCTATTCTGTTATGACATAATTACTTTATAGAAATATTTTTGTCAATATCACTAAAATAAACTGGATGGGGTTACAACTGTCGGAATGTTACTTTGATTTCTGTGAAATCTTTAACCAGTAAGTGCTTCTCTTGCTTCCAGTTAAAGAACTTATTGGCTAAACAATAGCATCAGAGTAATATTTTTTATTTATGCTCAGAATCTTTTTTTAAGTAGAATCAATAAAAATAATGATAAATGTTATAAATGAAAATAAACTTAACAATTTAGTGATATTGTAGTAATTGAATATTGATTGGAATCTATAATCCTTAGTTTTGATGTAGTGCACTTTATTAACATTCATTTTTTTTTATCATGAAAGAATAAATTATTCGAGAGTTGAATTTGTCTCTTCGCAATAGGTAACATAAGCAAACTTATAGATTTCCGATTATACCATTGGGGATTATCCGATGTCTAAATTCCAAAACTTCAATGTCCAATTTAAAAAAAAAAATTCAGTGCAAAAAAGCGGAAACTTATGTTTGATTTCTTAAAGAAATACACCTAAAAATTTGTAAATAGTTAATAAATTTAAAATAAAAAGTATCCTAGTCCCTATTGTATATTTAAATTATGCATTTTCTTAATTTTTTTCCTTATTTTCTTAATTTTTTTCCTTATTTTCTTAATTTTGCGGATTATCCGTGGTATTGCCGTAGTACTCAGTTCCTCAGTTAATTAGGAATTTATTTTATCCGGATAGAATAAATAAATATTCGAATAGAATAAATATAAATAAAATGCTTGGTTGAACAATTTATTTTATAAAATGCAAAGAAGAATTTTAACTTATTGCTAAAGTTCTTTTAGCAGCTTTCTAGTGGAATGACTAATATTAGAATTATGCAATACTTATAATTCTAATATTAGTTAAAGAATTTGAAATTATTAAAATTATTAATGTTATAATATTTCATGACAATTATTTATAACATTAATAAGGTTTATTTTCTACTTTAATACATTTCTATCCCATTTTATGTAGTATGTACTTTTGAATTTCAAATAAAACTCACTTGGTGTATTGTGATGCTTATTAATTACGATAAAAGAAGTTTTCAAATTTTTTTATATTCTATATATAGTTACTTATAAACAGTTTGCATTTAAATAATTGTTTATGATGAATAGTTATTTATCAAATAATGAATTCTAAGTAAACATACATTTACTTCTGTTAGTTTGTTCGTTTTTCGCATCTGGTGAAGATGTTTGTTCAATTGCAGTTTGAAATCCATTTGGAATCAATTCTTGATAAATTATCGGTTGTATTCTAAAAAATTACCATAGAATAGCAGTTTCGTTAAAGTGGAATTATATTGTTCTGTTTTATAATGTATCTTCTACTGTTGTGTTCTCAATAATGACAGATAAAGTGCATATATAGTGTTTAATATCTTCTAAACCATAAGCAGAGTTCAAAATTAAAGTGAAAGTTTAATATCTCTTTTCCGTATTTCACCAGAAATCAGCACATCACTTCAAAAGCATTTTAAATTTATGTAACTTTTAAATATTGATTTTATATCCGGAAAAGAGCAAAGCGAAAGATTCTTCATGTATTTTACTGTAATCTGTGCGATTAACAAAATATACTTCTTAAAGGAAAACATCTTAAATTCGCTTGTGGACATTTTGGTTTATAATTTTTATGTTACATGATATATTAGAAAACTGCTTTTAACTTAAAAATAAAAATGTTTTTTTTTTTCTACTCAAAGTTCAGAACTTGACTCTTAGAGTGCCTTATTTGTACTTTTTTTTTTCAATCATTAATCAGTTGAAATGAAGTTTTTCGATAATATTTCCTATTTTCAGTTGTATAATAAGGGGAAATGGCATGATCACTACATGTTAAATTGAAAAGCGTTTCAAGGTTGATGTGAATTCACATGTGTGTCATTACTTCATTTAATCATGTCATTACTTAAGCAAATCAAACCGTTCCTGCGGCAGTTTTCATGAAGAGTAATAATGCGTTGCATTCAGGTGTTTCAATGCCGCATTTATTGCGTTATAGAAGTTTATTTTGCCGCTACTGTCATTCTAAATATGCGATGGGTTCATTAACGAGAGATTGTTTTGAAATCACTTCACGTATTTTTACCCATGAGTGATGTAATCTTTTGAAATAATGGTTCCGGAATAGGTTTTCTAAATTTGTTATTGCAATGAATTTATTTCGTTGCAATGATATATAAATTAAACTCTTTTACAGCGCGTGATTTATATTGTATCTATTTTTTGAATCCTTGATCCCTCGAAATGAAGTTTTCCTTAATTTTTAGATAGGCAAAAAGCTCCAGTCATCCCGTTATTAGAATAAGAGTGAACAAAAAAATTTGAAATAGTTTTCATCACAATCTGACTAAAATATATTTCAAACACATTTTTTGACCTTTCATTGAAAGATTGGTTAGCATTCAGAAAAGTCAAAAGAATAAGAAAATGCTAGGAATTTCAAAAAAATATTGGTACTTCTTATTATTAAAATTTATATTTCAGTGAAAAGTGTACATTAATAATGCGTTCATATTTTGCATCTTGAATGTATCCTCACTTTATCTATTCATGTTACTCTATTTTTTTAAAATATAAATCACTTAAAAAATTTAAAGATTACATTGTTTTTTAACCATGTTTAATATTGTAAATCATCAGTTTTTAGAAACAAGTTTATTAATAAATTGAATGATCGAGAACTTCTATGAAAGTAAAACGCAATCTCCCTAAAATTAAGGTTACGCTGATGAATTTAAGCATGCTAAATTTTAATGAAGTGAAAATCAAAAGTTTACTGTTTCGTTTTAATGAATTGTTACATATGACTGTGAACATAAGTAAATTTAATTCTAAAAATGATAAAACTAAGCTATTTTAGAAATTATTATAAAATAGTTCGTGTAACAATTTTCTGCTCCATTTTTGACTCCTATCAAAATCAAATATTGCAACATTGAAAGAAAATGAAATTATATGCTCTAAATTAAAAAAAAGCTATCGAAAAATTGAAAGTTCGATTTTAAGTTACTCTTGAAAAATTTAAAAGATTAAAATGTATGCTTGTATTTTTATTGCTAAATAAAATGTGCTTGAGAAATAAATTTAAAGTAGCCCAATTCAATTTTCGAATAATAACTTTTAAATAAACTGAATCATTAATATCGTTAAATGTTGCGTGGATAAAATAGTAATAAAAATATTGATAATGAGCTTTACCCATTTTTTATTTGTATTTACTTAATATTAATGAATTTCGAAAATATAAAATAAAGAATGAAAAGCATTTGAAAATTTTTATTTCTAGGAAAGAAAAAGTTTTATAATACATTAAAAGAGCAAAATCAAATACCTTTATAAATGAATAAGGCGCGGGTCATCAATTAAATCACAGTGCATTGTGTGAAATAATGTCCTTTTGACATATAAAAAGATGTATAAAATTTCTTTGGTAGGAATTTTTTTGATTAACTTTTTAATTTGTATAAGATATGTCATTTAACCAGAATATTTCAATATAATTTTATAATTAAACCATATATTCCTTTATATATGCTTATATTATGTATGTAATATGAGCTGAATAAGATTGGACTATCAAAATTTTCAAGTCATTTTCATCAAAATAAGTCAAATCATTACACCAGAGAAATAAATCACTGGTTACTGTAATTTTTTCTAATAATTAACTTATCATTTATAGAAACCCTAAAATCTGTCAAAGTCTCATAAGTGTAGTGGCAGCTTGATTTTTTTTTCTAGTTCCTGTGAAGTAAAAAAAAAGTTATTCTGAAAATAAATTAAGAAAATTAAAATTGAATTAAAGACTACCCATCTTTATAGTTATTTATTGCTGAATGGTTATAAAGTCTGACGGTATAGCAAGTAAAAGTTATAGATCCCGAGAATCACTATTTTTTCAGTGAGCTAAATGAAAATAACCACTTAAATTTGCTAATTATTATTTACAACATTGTAAAGCCAAAAATACTTGTATTTAATTTTCAGCTCATGTTTTATAAGCATTATCATTAATATTAAAGACTACTGTGACATCATCTGAGGTTGTTCAAGATTTTAACCAATTTGATGGAAATGCTTCCACTGAATCTTTTTTGTTGGCTCATTTAAATTAGTGTTAAGGAACGCTTAAGATATGTGCTTTTGATTATAGAAGTATAAATGGATCTTGTTAAATTTCTGGTGTATGGCTATACCTATAATACTCAATTTCTTATAAAAGTTAACTGTGCAAAATATAAGAGATTTAAAAATATCTATTTTTTGAAAAAATTTTTATTTTCGTTTTCATTGAATATTACATTTAGATCTTTAATTTTAAAACTTTTAAGTGTCTTAGAATTAAAAGAAACATTTGATATATTTCCTATGTTAAACATTAAAATATTCTTTAAGATTTTAAGAATTTTTAGTATTAAACTAGATATGTGCAATTTATTTATGTTAAAATAGTTTAATTAATGAATATTTTGAACTTGAGCTTTTGTTAGCTTTACTATTTTAAGTGAATTAAATTAAGCTTAAGTGAGAATTAATATATTTTGGTTAAACGAAGTATATTACTTGTTTTCCTGTTAATATCTTTCTGTTAGCATAATGAATTTTTTCACACTGTCATTTTCATTGTTCAGTATCTTAATTTATGTTTTTGAATAATATTTTCAATCAATGAATTTGATTAAAAGAAATGCTCTTCAAAAAGTAATACACAATAATTTTCGTTATTTACCGAAAGGTTTTAATTTTTTCCGGTAATAGTAATTTATGAATATATAATAATTTGATAAATTTAAACAAAATAAAATAATTGCTAATAATATTTTTAATAGTTATCTATATATTATTACACATAATATTTCACAAAGGTACACGCTCTTTTATCATAAAAATTTAGAAATACATTTCTGCTAAACTTAATAAGTTTTCATAGTCTTTTTGGTCATTCCACCACAATGGCGGCTTCTTTATGGCCAAATAATAGACTGCCAATAACGATGAGTTAATTGTTGGAAATTTGTTACCCTCTATTCTAGTCCTCTGTCCGTCCCACGTTTCTCAAAACCGTACTTTCCTAGTCCACAAGCCATTATCGTCAGGAACACCAATTAAAGTGCCTCAGCCAATGAAATAGTTGCAAGCAATTTTTTTTTCACCGTGACTGTTGATTCAACTCTTTCTAATGTTTAAGCTTCGATTGTTATCCACAAAAATATTCTCTGCTTCACTTTTACTTCTCTTGAATTGTATTCCAACACGAAAACTTCACTTCCTAGTAATATATCAGGTAATTTTATTTATTCTGTAATTAAAATGTTATTTGTGAAAGAATATTTACCAATGAGCCATTTAAATAATTGAAAATAATTTAATTTTTAATGAATAATTTTGTTATTTTTTATGTTTTTGTATTTTTTATAGTGAAGTATATATTTTTCCGGTGTAAAATTTTCTGTTGTATTTTTAGGTGCCCTTAAACTATTTATACATCTATAAATTAAATAGATCTCAGTGAACTACGTATTCAAAAAGTATATATGCATAAATAAAAAGTCTATATCATGTTAAAAATTTTAAAATATTATAAAAATTTTAAATCCAAAGTAATTTTTGAGTGTGTGCATAATGAATTCTAAAGATTATATATATAATATTGGAGAATATAGAAAATGGAGAAAGAGAGAATTCGAGAGGTTTCAACAATGCTTATCTTTAATAAAAAAATTAACTGTAATCGTAAGAAAATTGAAATGTCTTGATTATGAAAGGAATGTTGTATGTTTCACTGCTGATCAAAATTATTTCTTTATTCGAAATTTCTGGTTAAAGAGTAGGTATTTACATAGTAGTTAAATTGTAACATTTTTCGCGCTTACACGATCCTGCATTCAATTACTTAAATTATTTACTGTGAAAACTTTTTAAAATTTTCTACCCTCTATTATTTTAGTCGTAGAAATGTGTAAGAACTTCTTAAATCAAGCTTTACACGTTATTGCTTCATTTTATTATTATTCGATAATATTCGATTGTAATTGCTCATATCTTTTAGCTCTGATAAATGTAATATATAATTTTAAATTAAATTAATGATTAATTTTTAGAAATATATCAATGTTAAAACAGAATGCCATTAATATCTTCCCAATAGTTTTGGAGGTTGTCTACCAGATACCGAAATTTCTCACATAATTTTGTACATCACAATTGATTACCAAATACTTATAATTTCGTCGTGCCTGAATTTCAGTACTTTAATTGTATCAAGTCTGTTTGTCTGTATTTTTCAACAGAGTGGATTCGTATAACGATATTTATACATCAGGACACGTGATAAATATTTCAATATGAATATTGAAATTATATTAATAAAATATCTATCAGAGGTAGCTGATTGGTTAAATTTCAGGTCTTCAGATCTCAATGCTTCCTGTATTGTATTCCCATTTAATAGAACGTCGATGCTTGTTAGGATTTATTATCCACATTAAATCATACAGCTGAACCAATTGATATTAATTTGTAAAGAAATGACTGTAGAAAAAACTACAAACCGCACATAAGATGTTCCACTGTAATTTTGTAAGAATGAAACTATTCTTATGAATATAATGAAAATAAATTATTAAAAGAAATTTAATACAAGAAATTTCTGATGGAACGTTTTCATTCATTAAATTATTTAATTTATTTTAAGAAATAATTCCAAAATATAAATTTATATATATATATATATACCCCAAAATGATTTTAATATTTTCAAAATACCAAGATACAAAATTTCTTGTTTAACAAATCCAAAAATTATATAAATTATGATATAGTCAAAAACAATTTGTTTAAGATTTAATGTTGGAAGATTTTATCTGTGCGTGTACACTTTTATTTTCTTTTTCTCATGAATTTTTCATTTATTATAGATATCATTCAACACATAACTTTTTGTTTATTGGAAAATATTTTAAATTTATAAATTAAAATCTGATAATGGGTTGTAATTCTTTATTCTTTAATAAATTTTACTATACTAATTTTTCTTGTATAGTTGAGAATACTGAAAATTTTCAGTAGTGACCTCTGAGATCTTACAAGTGACAAATTTTTCATCTTTGCTTAACAGCATCAAAACTCTATCTTTAATAATAAACTTTGAAATAAATAAGTTTTTTTATATATTGAAATCTTATTTCTCGGGGATAAAAAAGATAAGGAAAATTGGGCACAAGTAATATCTGTTTTATAATGGTATTGAATATTTTATGACAAAATTGTCCCATTGAAAGTCCGAAAATCTTCGATTTATGTTAATCAGGGTAAAAGAATAAGTGCATAGATTTCATTAACTGAAACAAAATCTGAAATCAAACCAACTGCGGAAAATAACAAATTTTGCATTTGTTTACAGATTTTATGCTGTGTTATAAATATTACAATAATTTTTTAAAATTTCTTATGCCTCTAATTTTGGTATTTCACAGAAATTATCATTTTTCATTTTTTTTAATGAAACATTAATTTAAATTTTATAAATGCAAAATAGAAAAAAAAAAGTCTATAAAAGTTCGAAGATAAGGTCTTATTTAATCTTATTTGTTTGATAAGTTAGAAAGGTTTATCACCTGATGGTTGTAATCATAACAGGAGAAAATTCTGCACAACTAAATAATTCGGTTTACATTTAAATTAAATTATAATAGTTTTTTAACTTGGTGTATATGCTAATTTCTTAGTGATAAAGCTATTTGCTTGCATTGCATGATTTGCTTGATCATGATTATTAAGTGTTTTTATTTAAAACTCACTTCATGCTTGATTTAAATTCTTTTGAAATTTTTTGATATTCAAGAGAAATGCGTGAAAAAAGGCATGTCCTTGCAATTTTACATTTTAGCATTAAAAAATAAATCTTTCATTTAAATTATATTTTACTTAAATTTCTTTGTGACTTATTAATTTTGAACCAAATTAAAAATTAAAAGCTGTTGTATTAAAAGGATTTTTAATAAATTATGAGAACATCTATTTTTCACAAGAAAGGAAACTTAGTTTACTCTTTGAGTAATGAGTAAGAGTTTTTGCGCAATCAGTCTTATATGCGCAAAAACTTATTCATTTTCCTTAACTGTAACTAACTTGAGATTCTCAATTATTCCTTATTGTAAATCACATCCTCCTTCTTTATAATTCTTTTAATGCCAATTATTTATCATAGATTTCTTAAGTCTAACAACAAAAGTATCTGTTAAAAAAAAAAAAAATTACACCCTATCTACAATATCCTTTATCGGTCTACCAATTTGCAAGACGTAATACCTTGCTCTAAATCAGTGTTTGAAGTACATCAATATAGAACAAATACTTAAGTTCAATGATGTCTTTTATGCTCGTTAATTGTCTCATTAATATTCCAAATGCTTCACTGAACAATAGGAGAGGGCGTTGTGCTTTCTGCATGCATATCTGTCCAGATGGTTCTTGAGTTTGGTTTGTCACTCAAATGTCATTTTTTGCTCATGTTGGCTAATGAAATCGGCACCTTAAACAGTTTAAATTGGACTCCGAAAACCACTACTAATATCTATGCCCAAGGTGGGATTCGAAACCATGAACTATTGAACCGAACGCTAGTGCGCTAACTATTTGGCTGCCAGCTTGGCAACAGGTACTTGGGAGTTTACTGGATATCCTCTCTTGCGACACGTGAATATAGCTCGCTATTTATGAAAAGATCTTCCGGATGGCAAATAAGCAATGACTTCGTTAAGAAACCTCAAAGCCTTTAGCAGTTAATCTATGATGCTTTATATGAATGCTCCACTTTTTCATCATTCGAATATTTTTGCTCAAAGAAATTGGTTTATAATATTTTATAAATCTCACAAATTTATGCGAATATTAACTATTGATTGAGTTAGTGTAATAATTTTTTTTCTCACTATTAATCATTTACTGTTTTGCAGGCTCTTCCTAATTGCTTATATAATTCTGTTATAATTTACTTCATTAATCTTTGATACATTAATTTCTGCTTTTTATAAATTTATGATTCGAATGATATGATTGTGATTATTTTCCTAATATTAGTGTCTGAAATAAAGTCCAGACAATTGTTGACGTATTATAAAACAGAACTAAGAAACAGTATTAGCCTTTTTTTTTCTACAAAAGTAATAAGCATTTAATAACGAATTTTGCACAAACTTAATGTCATTTTATTTAAAATGAAGAAAAATACAAATCGTGTGTGCTAATTTATTGATTATAATTTTTTTAAAAAAAAATATTCTTATCTCTATTCTATATCTAAGGGGCAAATTATGTTTAATAAATGAAAATGCGATTTAATATGATTATATGTTCAATTTTTTTTCTGGATTTTACTTATAGCTGGAGTTTAATGGAACATCTTAATAATTGGATTCATATTGGTGGTAAGAGAGGTGTATCTATCATTCACAAATTGAAGCGCATATCATTTTAACGCAGTATTAATTTCCAATAGATCTCTTTGGTAATGAGAAAGCAGACTGTTTAGCTAAGGAAGGATGTAGACTACTAACCTCTACATCTGATGAACTTATCTACCTAGAGCTCTTTTCTCAAACGAGTTACATAAACAGGAGGTATTGGCTCGTGCCCCTCCCCCTCACTATTAGTATAGGGCTTAGTAAGCCGGGACAATCGTTGTTTTTTCCATGCGACAGAAAAACCAATATTTGCGTCTCGCGACTAGGCAGTGACCTCTTAAAATGTCTTACTTATTCTCAGGGTGTAAAATCTTATCCTGTTTTTCCAAAGCGCCACCAACATCAGGCTTCGACGTATCATATTTTTAGTTGTTTGGGCTTTCTTTAGGAGGAAATTTACTTTTATCCCCTCCATGTTTCTGACTTTTTACTCGCCAACAGATTTATGGACTTAGTACAAATATTGCATGCTGATATAATTTCCTATGACAAATATATTAAAATTTAGCTTGATTTGTTTTCAGTTATCTAATATGTATGAATGCTAGTTAAAAGTGTTTCAAAGGCTAAAATTTTCGTTCATAAATATGAGTACAGAGTTTTGCAAAACTACTACAATTAGTAATTACATGAAAGCTTGAAAGAAGTTTAAACACAAATTATACTTGACTAAATAAAAAAATCTAATACAAATAATTAAATATAGATAACTCAAAGTAATATATTATTTTTTTTACTGTATAAATTAGATTATTAAAAGAAAAAAATATCAACTTCAAGTTCCCTTAATTTATTTTATATATGTACCTATGACTCGCGTTTTTCTTAGCTTAAAAAGCAAATAGTTTTGGACATTAGTAAGCTTGGAATTATTTTAAAATTTTGACGATTTTTCAAATTTATAATTTTTAAAGAAAGGATGTTTTATTCATTGCACCTACTTTGATTCACGTCATTTGAATTTTTCATTCATTAGTTGAGGTTGATTGAACTATTTTTGATTTATCATTTTTGAAATGATTAAATCACAGGAATTCTGTGGCATTGATTTTTGAAAGTAACGCAGAATTTATTTCTTAATTTTTTTTTTCACTCATCATGAGATAGTAGAGGTAATACAATCTCATGACGAGTGCCAGTCTTGCTTGTTTTTCTTTAGAACAATTCAGTAATCCAAGAAACAATATAGCTATAATTTTCCTCAACGGATAGGTAAGCTATACAATTCGTGATAGTTTAATTTTTATCTGGAAATTATTAATATTTGTTAAAACAATGGCTATTTGTCTTATTGCAATGCTATATATTTTTCTTGAAAATATTAATCTCAAAGTCTAAGGAAAATATTTAGCAATTTATTATGCCTGTAATTACTTCTCTTCAAGATCAATCATTTAATCCAAAGGTAAAACTAAAATTTATTGTGGGTATAATCTTTTTATTGTGTGAAAAGTAAATCATATTTCTTCATTAGTTGTGAAAATTATTATTAGTATTCAAAACTCATTGTTTTCATTCCGATTTCAAACTAGGCTCATCAAAAATTGCATCAAGTCGCCAAATATGTCAAGCGCTTGGTGATAGTACTAGGAATGTACATATGCAATGGTTTCAAACTTTCAGATAGAGAAATTCATACCATGAAGCAGAGATTTGTGCCACACTCTTGCACACTTGGTGTGTATAAAACCTCCGAGTTTTACTGCAAGGTGATTTGCACAGCTGAAGAAACGTTGATAGAAGGTTCTGAAGGATAGATATTATTTCGAGGATTAACAATAGGCTACACTTTCTGTAAAATTTTTCGTTTAGTCGTTAAAAATGTAAATGTCTTATTTATCCCTTGCAGTGCATCATATTCTAATAGACTGATATGCACATCTTTCTTGCCATCTAAAATTTACACGCTGAATCGGAAGAACTTTTAATGAATAGAAGCTGTATTTTTGATTTGGATGTTTACCATAGACTTATTCCTTAGCTGATAGCCAAACGATTAGTGCTCTTTCCTTCGGTTAAATAGTTCGTAGGTTGGAATGCCATTGTTCGTAGTAGTTCTGAATCCACTTTAAATTGTAAACCCTCGGGTACAAAATATGACCTCTGAGTGACAATCAAAGCGCATCACTTATTCCGATAACTTCTCCCGTAATTCTTGCTGCGATTTATTTAGAAACATTCTTTCATAATTCTGTAAGTGCCAGATATTGCAAAAAGCTTACAAAGTTCGTGCAGAATCGGTGTTTCTGAATAACCTGTCAAATTTCAATAAATATTGATATCACGTGGCTTTTTAACTAGAAAATACTCAACAATGAAATATTATTCGGTTTGGTTCAGGTCATTATTGAATAAAGATTAAATGCTGCCTTTTTGCTTTGCGCAGACATATTTGCTTATATAGGTGCTTTTGATCCCTTTCTCATTATTTAAAAAACTTATTCTATCACATTTTATTTGCTTTACATCTTTTTTTTTTAAATTCTGGCTTTTTTTAATGATTTTTAAGAGTCTGATTCAAAACAATCCTTGATTCGGTTCATTGCTAAGGTAAAAATATTTGCGAGGATTTGAAATTTTTAAATCTTAGGTTCCATTGAAATTAGATATTCCGAATAAAATTCACTTTAAACTGTAAATCCCGGTCTACTTAGCCCTTCTGTGAAAAAAAAAATGATTGAAGAGTGACAAAGAAGTCAAATTAAATTTTTGTTGAAGAAAACTGGTCGTAAAGCAAATATATTCAGCCAAACCATTTGCAATTTTCTACATTTGTTTTCGATAGCTGGTCCTTGAAGTCTATGCCCTAAATATTTAAATTTTTTAAATTAAAGTATAATTAAAAATTAGAGCGAATTATAAATATATAAGTGCTTATTATTTTTTTTTTTTTAACTGTAATTAACCTTAGGGATTCGACTTGATAGTTAGTTGTGTGCTTGCAGTCTATCAAAATATTTTTCAAGCTTTAGATTTTAATAGCTTCTTACAGAAATTGAACGCAATGATGAAAAGCAATTTAAAATGCGCTGATTTTTTTTTCAATAATTTTTAAACATGGTTATATTTTTGATTTTATTTGTATTTAATTTTGTTTTTACTGCGCTGATATTTAAAATTGATTAAGTAAATTGTGTTAAATTTTATGAATTACAACATGTTAATCGCGCAATATTTTCATCAGAGTTGGATTCTTTAAGCATTTAGAATCGAACGTTAAAAATAATCGAAAGTTCGAATAGCTGGAAATTTTCTCTTATCGGTATTGTAATAAAAAAATAAATTACTTTGGAATTTTGCATTAAAAGTGACAATATGAAATTTAGTTAACACTAAACATACCGGGAATTTTTTTTATTCGGCAAAATTAATGGGAAAATGGGTCAAATGACCCCTTTCTGTAGTTTTAGTGTTAAAATAAAATTTTGTACTATATATTTCATAAAAGTTAATTTTTTTGTTACACTCCATAGCTGAATTGGCAGTGAATAGTTACTATTTTGATTTTCAATTTAACTGTTTGTGAATTCGATTTTCACTGATTTTGTAACAGTTTGAATTCCATTTTAAACTTGGTCTTGATTAAACAATATTCTATCAAAATAATGACAGAGGGACATATATATTAAACTATTTTAAACTATTATTATTTGAATGTTTCTCCTATTTGTCTGTTTTAGGATATAATTCATCAAAAAATGTAAGCTTTTTCATTTAAAATGTGTAACTGTAGTTTTGGTTCATTTGTACAATTTTTTGCTTGTGTTCTAATAAAATATATGAAAAGTATAATTTAAAGTAAAAATATATGTGTTAAACTAAAGGAAAGCTGCAAAGAAGCAGAATTGAAAATATATATCCTTTAAAGTCACACATTTGTTGATAGTGAAAGCATTATTTTCTGTTACATTGTTGGTGCTAGTGGTATCGGTTGTAAATCTAGTAATATTCAGAGTTAATAAAAGAATTATTTATAGAAATTTTCATAGGCTACTTAATGGGAAAAATTTATATAACTTTATATGAATATAAACGTGGACTTTTGAATTATTGAAACAATTTCTACAGAGTTAGTTTTCTGAAGAAATACGAAAAAATGTCTTCCTATATTTTTCACATTCGATTTTCAACTAGGACGTGTAACTTAGTCTTATGTCAGACTATTCTCTATATCTGACCCAAATGTCAAAAGCTGATATAGAGGCAAAATATAATTAACTACTAAATGAAGAAATATTTTTTCTGAGTTATATCACCAGAGTCACAAATATTTCTAATTATAAAATTTTATAATAAAAAATGAAGTGTTAACAGTGAAATAGGTAATTAACTTATTTTTAATACTATGGATAAAAACATGAAAGTGATACATGATCTCATCTCTTGTCAAATAATGAAAAATGTAATGAAAATCAAAATTAAATATGTTGATATTTAACGTTAGATATAACGTTAAAAGTACCATTTCTTAAAAAATGCATTTTTTTAATAAAAATCTTTTGTCTTACTTAAAGTAATGCAACTTCCTGGTTATTCCTACATACAAAATTATTACATGATCATCTTATTTCGCTATGCCACTCATTGGTCATCGAAAAATTTCTATTTGTTGCTCACCGATCAAAATTTTAATCTATTTAGTATTAACACACACAAGGCAGAAAACACCTCACAAGGTGTTTTCTGCGATTCTTCTTAAACTGACATATGTTATTAATTTATAATTAACAAGAGAGGCCACAAAGTATTGTGTGTTTGTTATTTTGCTTTTACTTATGCTTTTAAGAAATTAATCGTTACTTTTTATGTCTTGCAATTCTAAGCCAAATTAATATCCGAGCTGCACTCGAATGACTAACTCTCTGGTCTAATAGTTCGTTAGTTTGAATACTATCTTGGTCTTAGATGTTTGTAGGGGTTCGAAATCCATACTGTATTCGCGTGCAAAAGATTTTTGTGCGACAAATTAAAGCAGCAAAAATTATTTTTTTCATCTAATGTTCTGGAGTTATAAACAGAATAATAATCATGAATATTACAAATTATTGCAGAATGTCCTTTTAATACACTAAACGCAATTTTCAAAAATTTAAATATAATTCTTGATGATTTGTTATTGTAAAGCCAAACCTTAAGTTAGGATATATTTTAAAATATCTTATATTTTAAATTTTGATTTTACAATTTTATAATTGAAATTCAATTTATAATTTCTTTGTATTTTGCAACTATAAATGATTAAAAAAATGAAGTGTCTTCATTAGATAATTGTAGCTTGTATGTAAATATGTATAGAAATATTCACTACATTTATAAATTTAATTGTAAATAAACTGCTTGGTTTTTTATATAATACATAGTTTTTGTATCGTAAAAATTTGTCAAATGATAGCTAAATGCGCCCGAAATATTTGCGTTTCAGTTTTATTCAGGCAATTTCACTTACAAAATAAATTTGTAACGAGATTATAAGTCGCATGATATAATGTATGTTGCGTAGTGTTTATTTTTTAGCGAATTTTTCTATAGTCGGTTTATCTTACAATAAGACTTATCAGCTTTATAAAAGAAAAGCAGATACGTTATGAATAGGTATCTCGCCACCTTTTGTCAATAATCGATTGAATGGCGGAAGTAACATCTTTTGTGGAAAAGAGGTTTATTTAGGTGTGCTTTTCATTAGCTTATCTATAAAATATGTTAATCTGATAAGTATGAGAATGTAAACTGAATAAATGCTTTATATGAATTCAACACCTACGACGTTGTAAATTGAATTAAATTTAAATTAATTACAAAAAGGTATTAAAGTAATGTAACAATTAGATCCCGATTTTTAAGTTTCAGAGTGGAGAGAGACTAAAAAAAATTATTATTACAAAAGAATTTTTAAAAAGTTTTAAAGATCTTAAAAGTAAAAATTAGGGATATATCAAATATTCTATCTAACTAATTAAAAATTAGCGATTTTCATTTTCTTTGATTGTATTTTGTTTAGTCGTCAAAATATTTATTTATTATTCAATTCACAATCACCTATTTTTTTGGTTTTCTTATTAGTATTCAATGTTCTGTCGCAAAAAGTTTTCGTATGGAAAGTTTTTGACTTATGCTAAAGAACTGGATTTCGTTAAAACCTAATAAAATATTTGTAAATTTTATTTTTTACATTAAACTTCATATGGGCTGAAAAGAATTTGTGAATTTACGGAATAAGTTTCCTTAAATCGAGTCATATATACTTTAGTAGCATGTGAGATTTACATTTTAGTTAATATATTTAGTGGTCAAGAAATTTTTTTAATATTAAATAAATCACTTTCAGATTATTTTTTTCTTTTCTAATATGAATAATAGATATTTTTTAATTTTATTCAGATACTTGAAATTTTACTTTTAAATTAAAGTTCTGTAAAACGCTGTTCTTGAATTCAATATTTCTACAAAATACATGTTTTAAAGTAAAACAAGACGCGTAAAATATATATAGTATAATCTGTAAAGCAGTTATCGTTATACCTGCTTCGGTATTGAGTAGTTAGTACTCCGATCCTATTCCACCAGTTTTCAACAAGTCCCACCTTTGTAAAAATATATGTTAGTTAATTGAAGGACGGTTTAAGATTAGTGAATTCGATTTATACCTCGATCACGTATTTTTTAATAGTTGTGAACCCATTTGAAACTCTTTCCCGTAGAATTGATATTGTCCAAAAAATGCTTAGACTGACAAACCCAACAAATTTAACAACTTTAGAAGCAATACAATTTTAGTGTTTTAATGGTTAAAATTACCAGTTAAAATTTACTGCTTCAAAATTTTGTGATTTAAAAGTAAGTTTTCCATTTTCAAGTTACGATTTAAAAAGTTATGTTAAACAAAAAATCAGGCTTACAATATGTCACGTTTGAATTGAAATGCTTTGTAATTTTTTGAATTTTCTTATATACTATTTTATTATTTATCCTATTTAAAATTATTTGATTTAATCATTATTTGCTTCTATACTATTTTTAAAATACATTTAAAGTATTTCAGACTATCATAACTAAAAAAAAGTTTTTAGTAAAAGCCAAATAAAATTTCTGACTAGTTAAAAAATTTAAAAATTCCTTCCCCAATGATGCAAAATTGTTTGTGTGTTTTTTAAATTTTTTTTGCATTTAAATTTTATGATAGTTGAAATACAATTTATTAATTATAAAAAATGAGCTGTCATGCGAGTCAAAATTTCAAAGGAATCTGTTGTTATAAATGGTGTTTCCCCTTTGAAATTTACCTCATTGTGTCTATATGTACATTTCTATTATATATTTGTTAAAATTATTTTTTGTAATGTCAGTCTCAGAATACTTGCATGAAGTTCATGCAATTCTATTTTGATAATTAGTTCCTTTTCATTATCACTTTATCTCTGACGCATTAACCGCTTGCAAAAAAATTGTGGAACAGTAATAAGAATGATGTGAAATTTTGCATGAAAGCATTTTTTTTTTCACTATTATTGCGTGCTATAGCGTGGAGTATTACGCAAGTTATTTATTTGAATTCATGTACCTGTTACCAATTTCTTTTTTGTAATTTATTTTGGGACTTACCCTAAAAAGTATTTTAGATAAATTTTATTTTTTACAATGTTACAATGAAAATAAATTTTAATGTTTTTTTCTCAAGGTCATGAAACGTTTTCCTCACATAGAATTAATCTTAATCAAAATTTCTTCAGATTTCGTCTTGCATTTTTTTCATAGGCAATTTCTACCATATTTTACGAAATGAAGTTTATTTTTTAAGAAAAATAAGTTTGTATGTATCAAATGTTCCGTACCTATTATTTGAGCTGTATATAAGAATTTTACGCCGTGGACAATTATTTGCGATAATTGGAATCATTCCTATTAAATGTTCTAACGATCAACATGCATTTGTATATCTCTTTGATTCGATTAGGAAAATCAAATGTTAAACCATTGTCACATAAG
>JAPDSC010094855.1:0-11108 GCA_026290005.1 Latrodectus geometricus | reverse complement strand
ATTTTGATGACATTCTGATACCAAGATTGTGGAGAAGAAAATAGAATATTCCTAAATTAATATCTGTAACTAATTTTTATGAAGAACAAAAGCTGTCCTTAAAATATTTGTAAGGAAATGAGATGCATTAACTACAAAGAGGACTAATCAAAGAACTCTAAAATAGTTCCGCGATTATTTACGTTCTTCCGGAAAGCAATTCAGGATTCAACAGATCATGAAGTATCGTAAAATTAATATGATGTGTAAGAAGCCTACTCGGCCGCAAAGAATTTTGACATTCAAATTGAACAACTGAAGTCAGGAGATTAGTCAACCAAAATGGAGGTGCGTGTAAATCACGAAACTTTCAAAATGAAAGCTCTAAAGCCTATTCAAGCGGAAAACTACTCAATACGTGTAGCAATAAGGATGCATAACTTATTGTGTTCCATTTCATTGAATATGCAATAGAATTTATTCTTATTCAAAATAATATATTACAGATTTTAAAGCTACTGAATCGCAAAAGAGGTTCTTGTACCCTACGAAAATTTCTTGTCTTAATTAAATATTTTGTCTCTATTATTATGTCTTTATAATTATGCTTAACATAAGGGTTTTTCTAATGTAATTAAGTTTTATAAATACTTTTGCCTAATGAAACTTTTTTTGGTAAATTGTTTGGAATTCAATCTGAAATTAGATATACAAAAACTGTTTTCAAATCTGAATAATCATATCATATTGATATTCTGTAGTAAATTGTTCAAAATTAATTTACTTAAATTATTGATTCTAATAATCTTGTTACTGAAGTATTTGCAAAAATATTTGTTTAGGATAACTCTATTATGTTCCAATATTAAAAATAAATTACAATTATCATAGTAATGTACTATATATAATACATCGTTATCATACTAGTAATAAAAGGCATTTTAAAATTTATTGTGAATAAAATGACATAGATTAAATAAAGCCAACAAATATTTTAGATATATAGCCATAAACGTAATTTAGAGACCAATTATTTTTTTTTTTTGTCGAGTGTCAGTCAGGATGGCAATATGGGGTGCGCTGCTCCACTTTTCCATATGAACCATAATTTTAGTGTGGAGTCCGACTTCCTCAGTACAAACATGGCATAGGTACCCCCGTTTATAGGGTAGGCAATCATTCGTACGAGGAAAAAACAAAGACAGGAGAGAGAAAGAGAAAGTACATCGATACCCGAACCGGGATTCGAACCAAGGAACTTCCTATCTGCAGCTAGGCACGCTGACCACTAGACAGGATGGATAGTGATGACAAATTAATTAATGTATACATTTGGATTAGTGATTCTTAATTAATATTTGCTTATATTTTCTTCTCATTACCTTAAAAGTTAGGCTTTCTTAATTATCTTCAGTATGTTTTCTTGACGACACGCAAAACTAGCAGAGAACTTAACACTAAAATTAGATTATAGCCATTGTTTAATCTGTAATCCATTTCCAGTGTGAAATTAAATCAAACACTTTTCTACAAAACAATTACATACACTGTTGCTGAGGCAGGGTCTGATATTCGACATAGCTTAGGCTTCCCAAAAAATTTCAACTTTAATCTAGAAGCAAAAATTACTCCTTGACTTATGCTTAATACAAAATTTCAACAATTACTTCTGGACTCCAACAATGCGTAGGAATTCCTGCATAACTCTATTGTTGTTACCGTACCTTTAGTGAGTCACAGATATTGCACCACCATCATTGATATTCTTCACCATAGCCTTGATGAAATGTCGTGGGTCTGTCGCAGATCAATTGAACCATGAACTGCTACTGTGAGCGGTCCATCATGACAGCGAGGTTATCATCTGATAACATTTAGCATTCGAAAGGGATGACTAATTACTCTCTTTTCATATTATTTTCGTGCTTTACCAACGGCTCAAATAGCAAAACGGTTGTGATTCATCCAAGATGGTTACGACATTGGAATAGCAATGAAATAGGAAATAGCGCGCATACGAAATATTTATAAAATTTCTTCTTTTTAAATTCTTAAACATTAGATTAACTTTTTAAATATGATTGTACTTCGTTAAGAATTTAAATAGCTTGAAGGAATGGTTACATAAATGTTTTGAACCTAATAACTTCCTGTATTATTTTTATTCTTTATAAAATATATTTATTGAAAAAAGGATGCCTAAGTATTTTCTACTTTCTTTTCATATTATTCTCGTGCTTTACCAACAGCTCAAATAGCAAAATGGTTATGATTCATCCAAGATTGTAACGAGATTGGAATATCAATGAAATAGGAAATAGCTCGCGTACGAAATATTTGTAAAATTTCCTCTTTTTAAAATTCTAAACATTAGATTAACTTTTTAAAAAAGCTCGTGCTTCAGAAAACTTAAATAGTCCGAAGGAATGGTTACACTAATGTTTTGTTAATCTACCTAATAACTGGCTATATTATTTTTATTCTTTAAAATTTATTTATTGAAAAAAGGATGACTAATTATTCTCTTTTTATATTAATTCTCGTGCTTTACCAACGGCTCAAATAGCAAAACTTGGTTATGATTCATCAAGATGGTAACGGCATTGGAATAGCAATGAAATAGGAAATAGCTCGCATACGAAATATTTATGAAATTTCTTCTTTTTAAAATCTTAAATATTAGATTAACTTTTTAAATATGATTGTACTTCGGTAAGAATTTAAATAGCCCGAAAAAATGGTTACATAAATGTTTTGTTAATATACCCAGTAAATACCTATATTGATTTTATTCTATATAAAAAATTTATTTATTGACAAAAGGATTTTTCATGCAATTGAAAATAAACAGTAACTTAATTTCAGATAAAAGGCTCTCAGTATTAAAAGTATAAATTGAAAAGTATAAAATTATATTAAATTAAAAGACAAATTCATAGATATTATTCATGGACTTTAAAATGCAGTACTAAAAAACTAGTCGGATTTCAATAAAATCAATATAATTTAACGTTAAAATTTTGCTTTTAAAACAATAATAGAAGTTGTAAAATAAAACCATTAGTTTTTTAGTTTTTTAATCTTTTCTATTTACTTATTCAATATCTAGCGTTAGTCAAATAACCAGTAGTTATTTTTGTTCTCAAAATTGTTATGTATAAGCAAAATTCATGATTGAATTTTGTGTTATGTAAGATAAAAAAAAATATTAGATAAAGTCTTAATACATGCAATAATAATTATGGTAAGACTATACTGAATCATTGAATTATTTTTAAAGTTAAATTCAGTCGCAAATTATTTTAAAGACATAAATAACAAACAACGATTTTTAATCTAAAAAAGTGATTTTTCATAGTATTTATCAAATGTTATCCTTTAAAACATCAATAATAACAATGCTTCTACAAAATTATACCTTGCCAATTCAAAATGAAAAGCAATTTATTTTAATATCTTAAAAATTTAATCTTGAGAAAATTTGAATTTTCTTCTTCTCTATCATTAAATCGATTGAATTTTACTTATTTTTTTACTTAATTTCAAAATAATATTAGCATTATTTCACCAGAAAAATATTGCGAAAAAGCAATTTCCAACACCTATGGCACAAGCGAAATAAATTTGAGGAAATTGTATTACAGTACAAAGAAGCCGAAAGAGAATGACCGCTTGCCATCAATAAGGAAAAAAAGAAAAAGAATGGGGAGTCTTCAAAGGTCAACGCACCCCTTTAAAACTAGGATCCGCATTTTTTCAAATTGATAAATCTCCCAACAGGAAACGATCCTGATCAGAGATTATCTATCCTTGGCGAGTTGTTGGCTTGGATTTTCTGTAAAATCCTGTTGTTTATGCTATATATGTTTGGTTTATTAATGAATTTTAAAATTTCTTCGTTCAATTCGGTGGGAAATAATAGTTCTAGCATAGATAACAACGATAGCATTCAAACAAACATAACTCGCCATTTTAAAATTTTCAGTTAAATTGGAGGAAATGCCTCTTTGTCCGAAAACGAAACATTGCTAAATTCAAATCGTTTATCAATTCAATATTTATGAATATTTGGATCAATAATACCGAAAGCTTTCTTTTTATTTTTTTTCTAAAGTAATTAAATTCAATGCCATTGACTCAATAAAACGATAAAAAGACATTAAAATAGGAAATCCAATTAAAATAATTCTGGACATAAACGTATGAAATTTTACTTTCCAAAGAAACTATTTTACTTTTTTAACTAAATTTTAGAAACTAAATTTTTGTAAAAAATAACAAATGCCAATTACTATATTTTACTATGACACATACATAGTGGCTAAGTATTATTAATTTTTTGCTATTTATTCAACAATTAAGAACTAAACGATTAAAATACTATTATACTGCATTGAATACTTAGGAGAGAAGACAAGTATTAATAATATCACTATATCCTTAAGAAATTGTCAACTGAGAAAATTATTGTGATATTACGTTTAGATTACCAATGTTATATTGCAGTGAACACAATTTTTATATCATTCTGAGTTTTATCTTTTCACTTTATATTTGCTTCATTTTCTTTGAATGTTAATAGCCTTATTTTTTAGTTAATTTTATTCAGCTCACATTAATAGCTCGAATTTGCGTTATGAATACTCTATCACTTGAATTCAACGTTTTCTAAGTATTATTGTCTTCTTAAAAACATTTCACGAATAATGGGTTTATTCAAATGCTTCAAGAGAAGGTCGAGCAAGCCGCAAAATGGTAGGCTATCTGGTCTTTGGTTCCACAGTTCCTGGGTTCGAATCCTTCCTCGGTGGATTTGGAATTCATTTTAAACTGTAGGCCTCAGTCTAATTAGTCCTTGGTTACAGAAAGTGACCATTAATTGACGAAAAAATTTAATAAAGCTACAAGGGAGGAAAGCTCTATCTTCTACATATTCGTCAAATTTAAAGAACATTGAACTAAAAGTATTTATTGATTCTATTCATTATTTTTACACATATTCTTTTAGCCATGTAACCATTATTCATCTACAATATTTATTGAAGTATTTGTTCGTCTTTTTAATATTTTGTATTACATTAAATTTGTGTGTAATGTGATGTGTGTGTCATGATGATGATGATTCTTTCTGAAGATTTTTAAATAACCGATAAAATAGAACAAATTGCAATCAGATTTTTGTTAAAATATTGTACTCACATATTAAAGAAACTGTTAATAGTCTCTATAAATATTGATACATATATATTTAGAGTGCTGATCGAAAAAGTTATTTACGCGTAATTTTATTTTATAATTAATAAAAAATTTAATATATTATTTTTTTTGTTATAAAATTTTTCTGAGGAAACAAATTTTTTGAGATCTTTTAATTAAAATTATTTCTATGGAAAATATGTTTATTTCCTAATTATGTGAATATTAAGAAAGTACTGCTATTGAAATTATAGATTTAATAAAATTTCTGTATAATACTAGTGTTTTTTTCAACACCCATTTTAAACTTTTAAACAATAAATATATTTTAACTAAAATTATTTTTAATATATGAAAATATTATTTACTATATATATATATATAGTTTATATAAAAAAATCTTTTTAAATTTATTTAACATAATTCATGTCATCCTAAAATATGTATCGATAAAACTAAACACGTTACAGGTTTTTAAAACACGAAATTTTCCAACAAAATACTTAGAGAAATGCTAGGTTTTATAGTGACAAATGCTATGTTATTGAAAAGAATTTAAATTTAATTTAAAACTTAAATTTAGCTAAAAATCAAAACTATTTGAAAACGTCCAGTTGATACTCATGTTGTCGTGTAAAAATTTGCCATTATTTATTTTAAAATTAAAATGACACATTTTTACACAACATAGAGATCAGCAGGTCTTTTTCAAATGATTTTCGTAAAAAGTCCTCCACTAGTGTAAAAATATGTTACTGTGTAAAATTATGAAAAATCTTTTTGTTTTTTATAGTTGCTTAAAGAACACACAGACTGCATGCACCCGTAAAACTGAATGTAATTTTATAATAAAACATTCAAGTAAAAATTACGTCTATAATAAAATATTTACGTAATAAAGAGAATTTCTAAAATAAAATATTTTATACATAATACGAAGCATAAAAATGAAACCATGAGTTACATGATGGAGTTGCAATTCATTAATTACTAATGGTCATGGTCATGGTCAGCAATATTTTGACTCCGGAAATTAAGCGTGTCAACATGAGTGAGGTTTGGAAAATCTGCATCGAATGTATTGAACTTTGCTTATTTTTAAGCAAAATTAAGCGTTTAGCGTGAAAATTGAAAATGGTTGCTTACCTCGATGAAGTACAAAATGGTAATGAAGTACACAATGGATTTTCTTTGATCTTTTTACAAAAGCTGCGTGTTTATACGTAAATTACGAGAATTGTCTGTACCTTCTTTAGAGTTCATGAGAAATTTCGTTTCGTTTCGGATTACGAAGTCGGAAAGGGAAACATTTTAAAATCATTAGAAGCCAAAATAGAACCGTGACAAAATTCTGATTATATCACAATTGAGTAAATAGATACAAAAGAAAGTGGAAATGCTGTGCCGAAATCCATTAGGAAAGGTTTTCAGCATATTCTCTCTCTCTTGTCCTTTTCTGCTGCTCCTTGAAAGGGTGTACTTCAGCGTTCGTTCAACCCTTTTATGAGGGAATTTTATCGTCAGAACCTCAGCAAAGAAAAAAGTTGCATAACTTTTCATACAACGATTTCTTTGTTGTTTCCATTTGAATTTATCACTTCACTTTTTTTTTATGAAAATCAAAACTTGTTTCATCCAGAAAAGTATCACTTCCTAACTGAAAAGATTCGCTCACTCGCTCGACGAAAAGAGATGAGTTTACTATTCATTTTACATTTTATTACAGAAAACTATTTTGTTCAAATACCAAAAAATTTTACTAATTTACTAAAACATTTTGTATCAAATTATTGTTTTATTTGGGAAAATTAGACTCAAAACGTTTCAATTATTTTTAATTTTATAATACTAATTCACAAACTTTTGATTTTAAAAATCTTAATTAATATGTAAAAACTAATTATACACCAAAACATTTTATTCATTTAATAAAAAACTTTATGCTAAATTGTTGTTTTATTTCGGAAAATTATACTCAAAACTTTTCCATAATTTTTAATTTTATAATACTAATTAATAAATTTCTGACCTAAAAGCCTCAATTAATATGTAAAAATTAACAATAATTTGCTATATATCAAAATATTTTATTCATTTAATAAAAAACTTCATATTAAATTATTGCTTTATTGGGGAAAATTAGACTGAAAATTTTTCAATAATTTTTAATTTTATAAAACTAATTCATAAACTTCTGACTTTAAGAACCTTAGTTAATATGTAAATCTTAACAATAATTAACGATATTTGATATCTAAATGATCCGTAATATTTAAGAAATCTTAGGAAAGTTAAAAGCTTGTATCTTTTTTTAAAAAATATTCTTAAGTTTTAATGTTTCAAAATTGCGTTATATAATAAACGTTTCAAAATATGACTTGCCTCATATTTGCAATTTAATATAGAAAAATATATAATAAAAATATGATTTGATATATAAGAGTATAAGCTAATATATAATTTATAATAAATTAAAACATATAATCAATTAAATCATTCATATCCATTAAAAAATCAATCTGTAAACTTCAGTTATGTCATTTATTAGTTATTATTTATAAAGTTTGAAAAATTTTAGTTTTTCTTAATATAATTTATGTGTAAATAAGTATTAATAAAACATTAGATATATGCTATAAAGATAAATTTGAATAATATTATTTGAAAAAAATATTATTCCTTAAATTAATAAAGAAATGTATAACTTTACATGAAGTCTTCATGAAAAAGAACTAAATCTTATCTTTATTATTTCTTATCAAATTTTCGAAAGTTAATTAGGGAAAAAATATTTCCTATCCTGTAAATTTTAATTATTATTTAAAATTATGAAATACAGAAGAGCAAATACTTTTATTGTTATTTTTATAACAAATTTATTATAATAATTTATAAAATTTATAGTATTATTTATAGTTCTAAGAATGTAATAATATGTGTCTGTACATATAATAACTTCCTGCATATCATAATTACTAAATTATATTCTTATGAAAATATATTGCTAATAAATTACAACGATAACACGAGTTTATCTCCTTTTCAATTTTAAATTTCATACAGATATATTTTAAATTTCATATCATTTCTGTGTATCAAAAATGTTTATCAATGAAAACTATCAAATCCAAACAAATTCGACTGTTTTCAAATCAATGTAAAATCATGAATAATCTTTTATTGCGTAAAACTAACTATTTCAATACCTATACATAATTGTATCCATATTCTAATCCCGGAAGATGTAAGATTATATCAAATATAGTTTTATACTTGGGACTCGAGTATAAAATTTGGAGGACATGTTTTTTCATATTATGCAATAAATTAATACAATATGCAAAAAATTAGAACATCAAATAAGATTTTCTTAAAAGCAGCATCTATATAAGCAGATCTAATATTTGTAATAAAATTTGCCTTTGTGAAAAAAAGTTAAGAGATATAAGGTTACATCATTTATTTATTTTTAGATTTTCGTGAGATATTAAGCATCTCAACTCTCACATTCCACATCAAAAATTGAAGGAGTGATATAAACAGATAATTTACTTAAAATAGTGCCAGCTTAATTTACGAAAAAATATAAATTGATTTAACACTATTAAGATTTCTTTTTTTCAAATTTTCTTTTTTAAAATTAAAAATGATACATTTTAATTAAATAAGTCAAAAACGAAAACTAATTTGCATCGTAATGGTTAAATTGTATAAAGCCTGGCTACTAGGATTTCCACCTTTCAGCACTACAAGAAACGGAAGTGATGTCACAGCGGATGTGTCGTCGTAGCCTTGAAAGTGGGTCTTCATAATTTAGAAGCAGAGACCAAGCAGAAGACACCTATTTCAATATTATTCCACCACCAGAGGTATCATTTCACATGGAAGACATCGCGATCAAAACATGTTTGTTGTTACTAATGACACTTGGCAACGCCAAACCCGCCCGTCAGAGACTAGGCTTTTGAATGAAGTCAGAGAGAGAGCGTCTTCCGTATTTGAATAGAGCACCTTCAAACGAAGGTGGAAGTACGACGTTTGGCTCAAAGATGGCAGCACCATCTGAATCTTTCAATTTAGAGAATGAAACCAGTGAAGATTCGCAGCCTGGCTCCAACCACCCCCAGAGGTATTAATTTGGATTGAGAATATGGAGGACAGTGCGAGCCGACGGATTTAACGTGCCCCAGTCGCCATTAGTGAACACGACGGATCTTCGGCTAAGACAGGATTCGAACTCACCACCTTTTGGTAACGAGAACGACGCCCTAACCAACCAGGCCATCACGGCCAAGACATGTTTAAAATGCTATAGTTGCCATTAATGAACACGATGGATCTTCGATTGTTTTGGGGTTTGGGATTCGAACTCATTACTAACCGATAAGATTACCTTAACCAACCAGTTCATCGCGACCTCTTAGTTGAATATGTTATAGTAAAGAAATAGCACATTTGCAATTTTCATTTTAGATTAAAAAAAAGCATTCTATATTGACACAAAGTAAAATAAAAAAGAGAAGGTTCACAGGATGCAAATTTTTGTACTTTATATACTTTGGAAAAAAATTATAAAGTTTCGCTTTTATTATTTTCATTTAAAATCTGAAAATACTTTTAAATAAAATGATTATTTTTATTTAAATGTGATGATTTATCAAAAAAATATAAAAACTCTATAATTTATTCCAATTCTCATTCCTATATAATTTAAATTACTTTTATTTATAATCGTTTTAAACCAACAAAACGAAAAATAATTTAACTTTGAACTCTACAACCTAATGTCACAGCCCTCAATCGATCAAAGTTGTCTGTTAAATTTGTTGACGCGACAACATTAAATAAAAATTTCCATGCCTTTTCTCAACTAATAAAAATCTAAAAAAAAACTTTAGACATCTCAATCGTTGCGCCCTTCGTCTGGGGGGAGAGCAGCATCAATCACGGAATTCAGTTTTGAATCTTTACATAAATAGAGACGGTAATCCCGGAACTAAGATAAGGTTCGAACTCAATAACACTTCTCCTTCTAACATACAACTCAAAAGGCAATCTATTTAAAATGTTCATGACGTTCAAGTTCCATCATTTTGATGAAAAGGAAGAAGATGCTTTCAAAAGATGCATTAAAGGAAACGTCATCGTGTACATATTCACTTACAATGGGGCGTAATAGACATTAGTTTTGAAAAGATGTAGGAATATAATTCGCGTAAAGCAGAATACTATATTTAGAGGTTCTCTCTGTAATTTCTTTTCATATTCCTCTTTATTCTGATTATAGTTAAGCATTTAAAGTGAAATTTCATGAGGTACATGAGTACTTAAATTTTCGAAAATGTTAAGCTTTTTAACTATTTCTTTATACACGTATTTGATTCAAATTAATATGATTCTAATTTAATAATATGCATAGAAGTCATAGAATAACTTAAAATTGTTCTGATCAAATTATAAACATTTCTACGCATGGTTTTAAAATACCAACTTAGGTGTCTACTTTATCATTTGTTCTTATTTAACATATCATTTGTTCTTCTTGTCTACTTGTATAGGTGTGTGTGTATCGTTTCGTTCTATTATTTATATAATATTCGGTAGCATTTCGTGCTCCCAATGCACAAATTAATAATTTCATGCAAAAATTTACCAATGTTAAATTTATTTAATGAAGGAAAATCTAAAACTTATTTAACTTTTAATCTGCACTTTTAGAAAAATCACACGAGCAATAAAATTCCAGGAATTATCACAGAAATAACCCCGGTGGTATAGTGGTAGCTTTTTACGTTCTCAAAGAACACAGCCAAAGTTTGGTACTCGGTCTGAGCAAGGTCAACTCTGCATTTCATTCCTTCAGAGGGTTTATAAAACTGAGTGACAAAAGTCCGGTACTCCGTCTGGGCAAGGACGACTCAGCCTTTCATTCC
>JAPDSC010094851.1:0-14791 GCA_026290005.1 Latrodectus geometricus | reverse complement strand
TGTGTGTGTGTGTGTGTGTCCTTATAATGTTTATATGTATGTATTTCAAATATATGTTTATATATTTCGTGATATCATTTGAAAAAAATGAATAATAATGTTCTCTAATTTTGGTAGAAAATAGTTTAATCCTCTAAGTTTGAAACCAATTGATCAATTCTAACATCTGAGTTTAAAATTATGGGTATATAAGTTTATATCTCATTTATAACCCATTTATTATGTAGTAATATACAATAAACACAAATGTAAAGGAAATAATTGAAATGTGTCTAATGAATTTATGTTTTTAACCAGCATAAAATCACTTCTTTTGTCAACCAATTCTTTTCTGTAGAAAAATATTTCCGTTATAAATTTCTTAATTATTTCTTCAACAAAATTCTACTTTCTGTTTGAGTCATTTTTTTCCATTGCTTTATTTTGTAACCTTGATTTATCTTTACTTTAAACAGAGAATTCATTTATTTACACTAAACATTTACTATATTAAGTACAATTATATTATAGCTTTTAGTACTTTTTTTCTACTTTTATTTGGTTGCTTTTTATTTTTTCAATTTCTGTTTTTGCAGTTATATTTTTGTAATAAAAAATTGTTATTTTCTATGTTCTGTACAAGGTTTCTAATGTTGATTTTAATTTTATTCCTTCTTAATCGCAGTTCCTTTGTTGAAATTAGCATTTGAATGCTTTCAAATTAGTTAGAGTTTAATCAACAAAATATAAGTCACTTATAGATGCTTTCTTTTAGTATTTTTCCCAGTAACTTTGAAAGTATATCATGTTTATTTGATAAAATGGGTAAGTATTGTTTTCTGTTGAATAACACATAGTTATAAAAGAACGAACTTGAAATGTAAGCAAACCATTTAGTGACAGACATGTTTTTGTCTCTCTGATCATTCGAATGTCTGTATTTTTGAATAGAAACACATAAATTACTTTTATTTAAACAATGCTGCTTTAAAAATGTTTTCAGTTTAACTGTTCAGACAAAAGTAATGAATTGTAATGAATTTACTAGCATAAAATCTTATTAAATTATTTGTCTCCTTTTAAATCACATTTGATAAAGAAATTATTCAAAATAATTTTGTTTTTTCTGTGTTAAAATATTATTTCCAATTTTTCTTATGCAATTCTTCCAATTGTAAGTATAAATTTAGTCATTTAACATAAAATAAATCATTCAATAATATTTTATATCTTCAAGATATATATCTGTTTCAAAATCGGAAAGGATTTCTTCCAATAACTTCCAAACTTTATTTTTAGATGGTATTTAGAAAACAAACGGCAATCTATTTTATTCAATCTTTTATACTATCTATTTTATTCTCCATTACACCATCTACGTATTTTATCGTCGTTTTACTCTCTTTATTATACAGTGTTTATTATCGTTGTACTTTATATTTTTTATACTAGACATTTAATCTATTTTTATCTCTATTACTTGTATAAATTAAAATAAGTATACTTCATTCAATTTAAATGTTTCAATAAAAAGTTTTTATTGTTGCTTGTTATTACCAACTGAACTTTTACATTTTAATTGGTAATGCCTTTTCTTCATTTATGTTACAAAAACTTATCTAAGAATGTCATACATGCCATTCGATACAAATATTTTCAGTAATATGTAAAATTGTATTAAGAGAAATAATATAATTTTTTTACTTTTTTATTTTCCAACAATTATTTAGAAACGATATATTGCTCATAAAAACTAAACTTTTATGTAAAAGAGGGCAATGAATGTAAATATTCTCTTAAATCAATCTATTTCAGGCTATTTTATGTAAATAAATAGTTTCATAAATGTTTTTCAAGATTGGGAAATACATAGCTTTCTACGTTGCTTTCTTAAGCTCATTTAAAATGATCTCAGTATAAATTCAATATAAAAGTAAAATTTTCTATTTAATAACCACATTGTTACCTTAAAAAATAATATTTTTCTTCAGTAATAAAATGTAGTTTTTTCTTCTGAGACATAATATTTAAAACTTATATTTTTATTTCTACAATTCTCTATGTATATTTAGATCCTTAATCTTAAATATGAATAATTATTAATTTTGTTTGCAAAGTTTTCTATAAGTATTTCATTTGAAAATATCATCGTATTTAAAAATTAATAATTTGAACTCGAAATTTTTTTATTAAAGTAAAAAATTATTGCAGACTTTAAATTCTATAAAGTATGTTATATTTATGTTACAAATTAACATCGATAATAAATATGATTTATTAGTGTTATTATTTTAATTTCTATTGTCTTTCAGGGGTCAAATAGCCTTACAAAATTTTTATACATCAAATAAATAGCCCTTGAAAAAGAATCACATAATCAAAGTTAAATTTTTATTTTATTAAGAAACAATTATAATGAAAACATTTTTACAAACAGCAAAAAGCAATAAAGATATAAAACACATCTTTGTTTCATTATGAAACAAAAAACATATACATGTTTAAAAATTAATGATGTTTTTAAATTCATAAATATTTGTTTTTACACATTTTAATGTAGCAATTCGCTCAAATTTTTAATATTTTTAACTTAACAACTAAACAACTCAATTATATAAAAATACTGTAAAACATTAAGCTAATTTAATATTTGTAAAACTATTAAGTCCTTAATAACTTTTAGATTTATATACTTCCAAGAGTACTACAATTTCTTTGTTAATTAATAACAAACTCTGTTGTCTAATTTAATCTAATTTACAAATTTTTAAATATTTTATGGGTAAAAATACATTTGTTAATTATACAATCCTAATATAATTAATTATTTAATTGAATTTGACTTCTATTTTAATTATTAAAGTGAATTGATATTTAATTGAGTTGTTTACAATGTTATGGTAAAAAAAAATAATAAGAATTTATTTAAAAAAGTTTTGAATCAATTTAGATGCTTGTGAAAAAAGTTTACGTGTATTTCAAAATGATATTAAATTTTAGGAAAAAAAAATTAAATATCATGTTTTTGAGAATAGCTAGTATACAATTGTCCTTTATTCATGTATAATTTAAAGTTTCAAGAAATCTATTTAATTAAAAAACCAAGATTTGTATCTTTTATTAGGATCTTAATTTGAAACTTAGTAAAATAAGTTATTGTCTTGTTTTCTAATGCCCCTGTACTTTCTCAAATTTAGCTAGCTTACTTTTTATTATAAATCCTTCACTTTAACCATTTTTCAATTATTTACATATTATTATTTTCATTTTATTTTTTATAAAATTTTCTATAAGAATTTTCTATTACACATCAAAGGATATTATGCAATAGAATTTTATATTGCAAAACTGTAAAATTAATGTTTTAAGTAAATACAACAAAACTCCACTCTGAGCTTTGCATAAATCTTTAAAACATGGTTTAAAAATTGAAAACTCAATACATAAATTGATATAAAAAATTTAATTTGAATGAATATTTATTTTAGTAAAATTAATGTTTATTTACATGAGCAAATAAAAATGCATTGTAAAATGATTAATAGGCTAAGAAATAGGCTTCAAGATGACATTGAATTTTAAAATAATGAGATAGTTTAATCTTTCTTGAAACAAATGATACATTAAATCTGTAGTAATAATTATAAGTTGACATGCCAAATAATGGAATCATTTATTTTAAAATGTTTGAAATTTTAAGCAAAAAAAAGTAAAAACATTTTGAAAATTTACAATTTAATTAAATGTGTAGTCATTGTTTATATTTTTTGTATACAAGTATGTCTGCATAAGAAATATTGTAAATTGATTATCCATGTCATGTATAAGTTATCTAAATCGAATTAAGCTACTACTTCTTCCTTTTATGTTAACTAACAATAATATAATTTATAGGAAGCGAAATAGATTACCATTATTAGAAAAAAAACCTCAATCAAATAAACTAATAATCTTCTTAGAGTGATATTTCTTCCAAAATACATTACGGTGCAATGTTTCAATAGCCAATTCACTCAACAAGATGCACACGTAGGATTAGGTTCATGGGCTTTCATGGGCTTTCGTTGGTCAAGCATATCCCATACATGTTCTATCTAATTCAAGGAGAATGCTGAGACTACCATACGGGTGATATCCTCCGATTGAAAGCAATGATTAATGTAGTTCAAACGCTGAAGATGGGTGTTGTTATCCCTAAACACAAATTTAGTTCCCAATGCACCCCTAAACAAACCTTAAATATTGTCCATTAATGATGTCATGATCTCTATTTGATCATACAAATCTGTTCTCGAGCTGGAAACAAGAACTCCTGCACCATTGAGTTATTTTGAATTTCTCTTTTTGGTCCTGGAGCTCTCCAAATGAATATCTGGCGTGTATTGGACTGCAAGCTAAATCTCAACTCATTGAAAAACATAACACAAGCTTACTATGATGGTGTCCACATTGCATTTTCTCTTCACCAGACTAACGGCTGACGACCGTGAGTTGCCGTACTTGGAATACATTTGACATGTCTGTGAACAGATCTTACTGTCTTAAACGTCTTCTTTGTCTTGAAACAGTTGCATCGGTGTCTAATGATAGGTAAAGCGATAGATTCGTCACTGTGCAGCACAGACTGTGAATGTGTTTCTTTCAGTGCCACAGGTTTTTTTATAAATACCTCTCTTACGCTTTCTCCTTTGTTGTGTACGCTCGACGCTATCAAGTACATTCCTGTACTTAACAAATAATGCTTGACCATGTGTGCGATATATCTACAGGTGGCATTTTTCTTTCGCAATTTAGTTCCATATGCTTCTAGATTATCCTTAATTAATTGATAATCTAGAAACTAGAATCAGCTTGTGTTTAATATACTAATATTTAAATGATATTTAATGAATCTGACTTAAGAGTTTAATTTATATTCTTAAAACATACATGGACGTAAAATAAAAATGATTCTTTCAACCTAATATATTCTTGAATTATAGTTATTTTTTCGTTTAATTATGAATTTAAATAAGTAAATTTATTGAAAATATTATCCCAAATATTAATATAAAAAGTAAAAATTAAAACAACAAATCAGTCTATATATTATTTTTAAACATTATTTTTTTAAAATATGAACCTAAATATTAATATAAAATGCAAAAATATAATAATAAAAAAAACAGTCTATATATATTTTTTTAAAACATTTATTGGAATAAATAGTTATTTTAAAATCACGACTTTTTAACTTTACAAAATGATAAAATTTTAAAAATATTATGCTGCTGTTTACCAAATTAGCCATTTATAATTTTATTAATGGCAATAAAATAGTTTGAAATTATTAAAAAATAATTAACATATCTCTTTTTACATTTTCATTAAAATTATATTATATTTTTCCACGTCAGTTTTATTTTGCTTAAATTACATATAAATACATTCTAGTTTTCCCCTTAATGTAATTAAATTTATAAAACTCTGAATCATCACATCTGAAATTCCAATATTTAGTTGTTTATCTAAAAATTATATCTTATTTTTATTTACTTTTAAAAATTAAAAAAAAATTGACTTAAAATACTAAATGAAAACAGTAGATCAATAAAATAAATTCAGATCTAGGCATTGCTTACCAGAAAGGGAAATTATTTCTGCATGACACAAAAAATTTAATTATTCAAAATTTGCTTTCCCTTAAATAAAGGAATTAAACCCACGCAAAAGGCATTTTAAAGATGTTTTTGACTATTTCAAGACATGAATCTTTTCATTATTTACAAAGGTCATGATATGAAATACTTTTTCTTTGCTCTTTTTAAAACTTCTCTATTTGTGGAACCAAAAAGAAGATTTTGTGGAATATTCAAAAAAATACATTTAAATACGAATACTAATAAAAATATTTCAAATTAGGCTTATATTTTGAAATCCATGTAAATTAAACCAAAAACTAATTTATATAAGTAGTTCGGATTCTAAACTAAAAGTTATTAGTCAAATGCATTAATAAATGAAAATATTTTATATAAATTTCCAAAAATTAAAAAATGTAATAATTTAAAATTTTTAATAATTTATATGGGATATTACAAAAGAATTAAATCAAAAGCACCAAATTTTAAATTCTGAAATAAATAATTAAAAGTGAATATCGATAAAAATAAAATTTTCAGTTGATTTAAATTTGAAATATATTTTGCAAAAATTGACAATTTTTAAGTTTGTAAAATTTATTTTTAAATTTTACATAGTGTAAGCCTTGAAGAATAACTATAAGCCTTGTGAAATATGAAAAAATTATGTCGATTTATAAAAATAATTATATTTATTAAAATATTGGATATTTTAAATTTGTTCTAGTAACTATCTTTTAGTGGTAATTTTTATAGACGTGTATTTTAATCATTACATAAACAAATAATTTATGTTAGTTATAATGGGAAAATATTTGGAGTGATTAGTTAAAAATACTCTGTTATTTGAATTGAGATAAACGGAGCAAAATGTATAATAATTTAAATAAAAACACAACGATTATTTACTATTTTAAATTTTATTTCTTAGCAAACCAATATATAAATACAATGAAATGCTATCCCTGAGGTATTAAGTAAAACAATTTTCTTGAAAAAAGAAAAAAATCCTCAAAAAACTCATTAATGAAATATTCTTTAATTCTGATAATTATAAAATTGAAGAAAGGACAAGTTAAAAAAATCACACGAAACCAATCTATAAATCTGAAATAGACAAAAAAATATGAGTTAAGTTTTTTAGTTTGGATAATTTTAATAACTTGTTTTTATAAATTAATAATTAAATTAATTAATTATTGACAATTATTTTAGGATAGTTCAGTTATCTCAGCGAATATTGATTTTTGATTAAATTTGTTTCATTCATATTTCTTCACACTTCAATATTTTTCTTGTAATTATTTTTGCTCAATTATATTTACAATCAGTATGCTAGATGATATACAAAAAAAAGTTTTAAAACTCAATTATTTTTCAATAAAGAAAAATATATATTCATCATTACTTATTAATCATATTATTATCATTATTAATCATTACTTATTTATTGCTTCAAAATGAGAGCTATGCTAAGATATAATATTAAAATAAAAAAAAGGATAAAATAAATTAAAAAGTTGAAATCATCAAATAATTTACTAGTTTGAAATGATCAATATACTTGCTAAAAAACTAATCTCACTCATGAAATCGAAAGAAGTAAAATCTGCTTCGTAAATCTTTGTAATAATATTGTAATTCAGAAATACTTACACTATTATATTCCTTGAGATGGTTTTATTTTCTCACAAAATATTAGATAAACTTATTTGTTTCGTAACATGGAAAAACATTACGTAAATTTACTCACTTTTATTTGAAAGCAATTAAGTTGGGTATATTATTAAATTTTTATCAAATGTCATGTTTCAAATGTCACTTTTACACACACATTTGAAAATAACTGAAAGAAAACACAATAAATGTGAACACCATTGCGATTGCACATTTGAGATATCAATGAAAATTAAAGCATTCTAAAATTTACTAATATGAATGCAATAATTATTCTAACGTTATCCAACATGATATTGTCCTTTTATTTTAATAGTTAGCAGAGTGTGAAAACTATATAGGTATTGGACCGAATAAAAGCAATATATTTAAGAAAGAGTCATCCTTCGAAAATAAAGTGAATGGCAGAGTGTTGTCACACCTTGTGGTGGTGAAATATAAGGTATCAGTAATGAATTACTGACACTTTCCATTTTTGATAAATATTACTGATAAAACTTATGTGGGAATGCATATGTGACACATAATATTCATGCGTGAATATTATTGATAAAACTCATATGTGAGAGTTGCATGAGAAAATTCAGTTCTTAGCAAAGCATGATTATATAATTTTCTTGCGAGAAAAAAGGAGTGATGGTTGGAGCTTACTTGGATGGACATCTGTGCTTAGAACAGCTTACTTTATAGGTGTTACAAAAACCATTTCGTTAAGGGTTATGACCGACTACACAAACCTAGGTAAGATGTCTTCTGCAAAGCAAAGCAACAATCTCCAAAAATCACAATTGAAGGACTGTTTTTGAGGTGTGTTCAAGAGGATAATCGACGGAATTCTCAGAATTACACTGTCGTAGATAACGTTAAAAATGAGTATCCGTCTTCAAAATTCTGTATATATGAAACCTATTCAACGAATTATTCATGATGATAACATTCAGGGAAAGTTAGTATTCAAAAATTGTTAGTTTCGAAGCGGAATGATACGAAACGACTACAGTGGGGGCGAGACCATCTAAATATGATACATCTGCAATAATAACAATTTATCTGGCAAAATAATGATGAATTTTCATTTATTTCATTCCCGACACCGGGCGTGTGCGCTTCTGGCGTATTCCGGGGGATTTGATGTTGACTGCTTGGTTCCAACTGTGAAACATGTAGGGAGGTATGGGATGGTGTGGGACGCAATATATTTCCATTAATTAGGGTACTACATTACTTTGATAGGGAAAATTGCAGGTGAAGTTTATCCTTTTTGCAGATCATCTTCACTGTATACTTCAGATCCTTTCTTGGAGTTTGTCCTATTTTTAAAGATGACTACGCCCTTGTTCACATGTCTCGTTGAGTTTTAAAATATTTTCATGAGCATAATAATAAAGTTGATTAACTAACCTAGTGTTAACAATCTTTTGATCTCAATATAACTCAGCCTTTTTAGGCTTTCCTACCGTGCATACTACATGAACTCGAAACGTCTTTTCATAAATAATAACCAATTCTAAGTCAAATGCAAATGGATATTTAAACCAAAGGTGGCCCAACCACTTTCTAAGAAAAAAGTTTCATTTTTTATATGTGTTCTTATTGTTTTGTCCTATGCCTGTAATTAAATCAATTATGCTTCGTGAAATGTTTCAAATACTTGTTTTGTAGTGCTAGATTAGAATGACAACTGTAGTAAGAATAATAAAAATAGAACATAGAATAAAATAAAATATACTAAACTAAAATTATAGTAAGTCTATTAATCGTTCATCTTGTGAGGAGCTCTCCAGTATCTTTACCAATCTCTAGTATACAATATTTAGTGCTAGGCAATGACTCAAATGGTTCGCATCTATATACTTTCGTATGTTACTCAATTAGCAAAAAAGACTTGACAGTGTATCTATTTCATAAGATATTAAGAAAATATACGTATTAAAAATCAGAAATATATTTTAAAATTTTCAGAAACATATAAAGTCATTTTATTAGCATGGAATTAATAATATTTTTTTTTTGATTTTTAGAATGAAAATACTTATTTTTCGCATACTTTAATATTGATTAATATAGTAATATAACTTACAAAATAATATATTTTAATTAAAGAAAAAATGAAAAGTGTATGACATATTTATCAATTTTGATTTATATCACTCAATTTTTCTTCATTTCTACAATTTGGTGACCATAAGAAAACATTTTGTTTTATTAAAATTAAAAATATTTTAAAAAAAGACTTAGATAATATTTACGAAATTTTATCTTAAGTATTTAATATTTAATTAACTTTCTGCTACTACATATATTACTTGCTCAAAGATGAACAAAACAATTATATATTTCTGATTGAGCTACCTGAAAACAATTATTGATGTGCAATATGGCGTTATAATAAATTCGTACCATTAATTATTATTTTACAATATTAATACCTAATGTAATAATTTATCAGGGTATTCTTAAAAGATTTTATGATATTGTATCTCAAGACTTTTCATTTTCTATAAGCAATAATAAGGGAATTAATGAATGCCAGAATTAAATAAATTGTTTTTAGAAGCTTGACATTTTGAAATATTTAATAACTTAAGTAAAAATGCTCGGAATTTTTATAGAGTAAAGAATATAATATATTATATAAAATATTTTATGAGTTATATTAGCTTATATTAATGACCAATTCAGGTGTATTTTTTTTATCTCAAAATAGAATAATATAAAATCAATTATTTTATCATAGACACTATATTTTATAAAATATGAATTATTAACTCTTTTTTTAAATACATTTATTGAACGTTATCAATTTAAATCGCTTTTACGAACAATTGGTGATTATTTTACTTAAGTCATATTCTTTATTACTTCTAAGTTATGATATTTACATTAGTATTCATTTTTAATAAAATAAATATATATCAGTTTATGACGTTTTAATGAAAAGGCCTTTTCCATTCAAATAATGCACGTTTCAAAAGAAAAATGTCTGTACAATTTGGACTTTAATTTTAAAACATTCATAAATTTTGATATACATTACTTGTGTAACAATCTAAGCAAATTTTCTGAAATATGTGATTTACACTAAACATTGATCGGAATATCATTAAAACGCTGTTAATTATGCCTGATGTTTCAAATTATACAGAAAGTTCAAAACTCAAAAGCTATCTTGTAGCATAATTGATTTTATTCAACGAATATTTATATTTTGCATCCATACTTGAGAACCTACCTCTTACACAATAATTTATGAAATATTTACCATTAATTTAAGAAATGAAAACTCTTGAGGTTTCAAATTCTTCATGCATAACGAGAATATAAATTAGAGGCTTTAGAAAATCGTCGCTGAAATACATTTTATTCTATTTTATCTAAATCAGCACTTATTAATATTACTAAAGCTCTTCATCTGAGGCACTAATTAGAATTACAAATTTTCGATTTTAATTTCAGAGTAATTGAATAATAATCTTTTTCTAAATTATAAGCTGAAATTAAAAAGTTACGATTAAATTAACACATTCTATGAAATATTTGAATAATAACAATTTGTGTTTTTAATTATTTTCCATGGTTTTTTTCTTATTTTTCATACATACTTAAGCATTGTTAACTTTAAAATTTGGATCTTAAAATGCAAAATATTATGTTATAATTTTAATGATTATTTTACTATCATTTACTATCATTAATTGATGGCAGCCAAGTTCACAGTTATTAATTGATATTAGTATTATTTCTTTGTAATTTTGTAAAAAAAAAATATTTTGCAGTCATGATTTGTTATAAGAGAGATTCACTGGATTCCTAAAATAGTTTATATTATGACTAGAAATTTCAAAAACAGTGAAATTTAAGTAAATTAAATTTATCATTTTGCTTTTTATCTATATTTCAGAATTTTAGAAAAATTCTGAAATATAAATAAAAAGCAAAATGATGAATAATAGAAACCATAAACTCTCACTCTTTCAATGAAATAATGAAACCTTTAATAAAATGTTACCATACTGTTAGAAGGAACATTTTTTTTAATGAAACTGAGAAATATTCCTGACAAAGTAACCATTATTTATATAAAAATATAGACTATAAGAAATTTTAAGTGTCAAAATTCAATAATGGTGAGAATTATCATTGAAAATTTTAAATTAAAACGAAAAAAGAAAAAAAAAACGAAAATATTAATCTCAAATGGTAGTTCAGTTATTCAGCCGAAACTATAAATTAACAATGTTATGTAAATTACATTTGCATCTATGCATTACAAAAGACATATTTTAACAGTAGATACATAATAAGCTGTTGCAGTGAAACCATTAAAATGTTTATTTTATTTAATAATATTCATTTATATTCGAAATTTTACACCACATTTTCATTTTAATGTGTAACCAGTACATTATACATACATCATTCATCTGTGCATCTAGTAGTGTGTTTTTCATACTATTGTATAATTCTAAATTATTTTGCAAATAAATATTTTTCAAAGTTGTAACTGTATAAGAAGATGGTTCACTGATTAAAGTGTAAAAATTAATTGATCATTTCTTGACTAAAATTTTTCATAAAAAATAATCAACACCGGTTTAATTTATTTTATAAACATATTTTCAGTGAAATTCTTTCAAATATAACTCGTATGGAAACTGATAGTTCCTCCTATTTAATCTAAATTTCTTTTTAACTGTCTTATTGGTAACGAAACATTACAGATTAGATATCATATCAAAGTTTTGACTGTGAACTAAAGAATTTTAATATATAACTTACAGAATCACTTTATTTAAATTCTTAAATAAAATTTGTTATTAAAAACTCGATGCTTAAACTGCAAAGTAATCAGTTTATAGAGTCTTGGTAAAATGCTAACTTCTATGAAATATATCAGAAAATATTCATTATGCCAATAAACTTATTTTCATGAGACTTTAGAATTTTGAACATATTTTGAAAATGTTTTATGTAGGACAAATGGTTGATGATAGGACTTGATTGAGTCTTTTAAATGTATGCCAGTCATAAATCTAAATTATAAATTCTCTTAATTTATATAGTGAAATGTTTGATTCTGATTATCACCATAGTTAAAATGTAAATTAGCTGCAATGTTTCTTTGTCTATTTAATAAAACGGAAATCCATGCGTTGCAAAATGATTATAATAAAAATATCAAAACTTATAAAGTTCTATACTATCAAATTCATCAATTTTCTACTGTATCGTACATTTTTTCTATTAAACATGTAACTCAAACACTCAAACTGGAAAATCAAAAATAATTATGCCCCATTCGTTACATATTTTTCTATTTTATGGACTAAAAGGTGTGCATTAAAGAATTTCTTTTTGGATTGCTGTTCAACTTTATTAAATTTAACACCAAAATTATTTATTGTATTCTTTACTCAACAAGTCTGAACATAAATGCTTGGAGGAAAAAAATTCTGGGCATTGTTTGACATAACTACGTAATTAGTTATTTGAAAGAAACTTTTCTTTAACATTAGGATTGTATTACAAACATCCCCTTATATACTCGTACTTACATGATGGCTCGATACACATAACATACCCGATGATACAAAGATGATTTTAATAGAATTAGTGAAATAGAATAGAATTACTTCAAATAAAGTATTTGTTTACTTCAAATAAGTATTGTATTACTTCAAATAAGTTTAATTTTATTTCATTGAAAAGTTCAGCAGGCAATGATTGTTTTGAATTGATAGTTATTATAAATTTCCAAGCATATAATTCCAAGTTAAGCAGCAAATTTAAAAGATTATTTATAAAAGTGAGAAATAAACCGAATTAACAATTTATAATTTCATGTAATGAGTAGATTATCAAATTACGCATGTTTTAAAGAATTCACATACAGAATAAAATTTTAATTAGAGAGATAAAACAGACAATTAATGTTTTGTACTGAGCTAATTTAAGAACAAATATCTTTCGATAAAGGCTTCTGAAACATTATAATTGTCTTAGAAGTACAATTTATTATCTTGTAACTATATATGTCAAAATGAAATAATTATCCAATTTATTCACGGTACATTATAAGTATAGTAAACTGAGAAAGCTTTTCATCCACAGTCTAAAGTGGAAGGAATTACCATTTCTATTATAGTTCAACTATCGCTTTAACACCATTTTCAGTTCTTAATTAAACTCACTTTCTAAAAATATATACATAATTTCAAAGATACTGAGATATTTGTAATAAATATATTATAATGTAATACAATATAACAGTCTCTTTAAAGCATGCGGGAAACTTAGGAATATAAATAGCATTATACTTTCATTTGTTGGATAAATTGTATGGATGAATTAGGTTAATTATATTCATTTACAGTACAACAAGTTATCTGAATAAAGTTTCAACTATTTAAACAATTTTAATAGAAGTTTGTAGTCATTAGAATGTTTAGCAGTTTAACAGAAATATTTTAATCAATTACTATAATTAAATTAAATCATCTGCTTGATTATTATTTATATACTTCATTAAATAATTAGTTTAAATTAAATTCTCTTTGTGTAAAACAAAAGAAAAATTCAATACTTATGGCAGTAATTACTAATTAAATTAACTGCAGAAAATTATAAAAAAATTTCCATTATAGATAATTAAATAATTCTTTTGTTTATTGATATATTTTCATTAATTTAATTTATAAATAACTTGTTTTTAAAAATATTTTTTTACATTTATATACATTCATTATTAGATTAAATAGATTTATATATAAATCAATTTAAATTCTATAATAATTTTTTTCTAAATCTTTCATATAAAAATGAATGTTACATTGTATATTGTTATTTTTTATAACAAGATTATTTTTATGAGATAATAAAAAATATACATGCATAATTTATACATGAATAAAAGTAAAGAATTTTATATATGATACTACCAAGTCTTTCGTTTTCAACATGTCTATGATCACCAAAACCAACCATTGTTATAGCTAGGGCAGAAAAATTCAAGTTCAAGGGTTCACTACAGCACATGAACTTGGCTCAAAATTATTAGGTTAGATATGTTTGCCATTTTCTCTCAGCTGAAATAATTGTTTCAAATATGGTTACTATCAAAATGAGCTGTGTTTTTTGCTATGTTGCCACATAATGATGTTAATGAACTGATCTTATTGTAATACACAATATATTTTCTTTAAAACTTTAATGCGACATGTTTAAATCTTCTTTATCCAGATTGCTATGATACAGAAATTGGCAAATGTGAATTTAAAATAACCAAGTTGCTTTGAAAGAAGTGTGTGTATTCTCATGTGAACAGGATTCAAAGTTAACTGACAATCAATACTCTTCAGAGATTTCGGTCTTACGGAATATGTCGCATATTCCTTAAAATTGAAATAATTATCCCTCTAATTTATCTTTATTTAAATAAGTATAAGTTACAGACAGTTACAAAATGTTTCTTATTTATTATGGAAAAATAATTTAAGTATAGTTTAATTTATACG